>JAEQBH010002751.1:0-252500 GCA_016808115.1 Tetrastigma voinierianum | reverse complement strand
TCCGAGTTCACTATTAATCTTTAGAGGAGATTAAGTAAAATAATTCGTGTAGAGTGTAAACTACCATAGATTCTTGAATTCATGAGACGAACTTAGCAGCGCGGTCGTTTAGATAAATCGAGATCTGAAATTTCGAGACCGCAAAAATTAAATGATTTATTAATATTGTTTTATTTAAACTTCCTTAATTTGACTTTCACCCTCAGCTTTCCTTAATTACAAATTTGATATCAAACATTTAAATATTGCAAATCCAACTTTTGAAATTCCTACTTATGGCCATCTCTAGTAGTATGCCTTACATATCCTTTTTGCTAAAATGACAGTTGTGCCTTGTTTAAGTACCCAAAATTAAGGTTTGGTATAATTTCTAATTTTTATCTCCCAAAATACTACAATGTGACATTCTTATACACCTGCATGTATCATGTACTATACACTCTCTCGGGACGGGGGTGTTGCAAAATCCTCCTCCTTAGGAACATTTTAAGTCCTCGAAATGAATAATGAACTCAAAAGAAAGAACGAAAATACCTCATCAGGAAAATGGTGAGATCAATGTGCATCCCGGGCCATAAGCTCCCAGTAATTGCCTCCCTCTCATGATTCTTCCATAAGACTTTTATTGTGGATCACTTGCTTCCTCAAACACCTATTTCTTAGTCTACAATCTCATACAGTATCTGCTCATAAGTCAATTTTTATTTTATTTTGCCCAATTTGCTCTATGATACATTGAAGATGGGATATGTGCTATCTCTTCATGATATAGATATATCATGAATCTTAATGCTAAGGGCAGCACAACTTGTAACTCGTTTCACTTTGCTCATAATCTCTGTAAGATAACATATATCTCGAGGCCCAAAACTGTATCGTTTCCCAATCATGACACCTTTCAGGGGTAGAATCTTCAAAGACTTGGTCACTATCTCTGTTTGAGATCTCCGACCGGTTGTCGCGCCAGCTTTTACGTCTGTATCTCTTGCTATCTTCAAGTTATCCACGAACAACTTTCACTTTCTCTGAGAAGTGATGTGCTAGTTCGGGGCCTGCTGGTCTTCCTATCTTACACCAGCCTCGTCCCAGCCACGGTGGAGTTCTACATTTCCTACCATACAACGCCTCAAATGGAGCCATATCTATACTGGCTTGATAGCTATTGTTGTATTTCCTTTGAATTCCATCACACAAGCTCTTAGCATATCCTCTAACGTCTGAATAGTCCTCTGTGGCCCATCCGTGCGAGGATGAAGAATCTTAATCTTGAAATGTAGGCGAGTACCTATATTTGTTGTTCTGAGCTAGACGAAAACACGGATGTGAACTGGGGTCTCGATCTGAAGCTATCATTTGGAGACCCCATGAAGTCACTATCACTTATCTACATACAACTTGGCCAACTTTTCTAAAGAATCCTCAACGTGCTTGGTAGGAAATGAGCAAACTTTGTTAATCGATCACTATCACCCATATTGCGTCATGTTGCCTGCGAGTCGTGGAAGACTGTAACAAAATCCATAGTAATCTTTTCCCATTTCCACCTTTGGAATAGGGAATGGCTATCTTCCCAGCGGGCCTCGATGCTCTGCCTTCCTGGTGACCAGTTAGGCACCTAAGCAAAGAAACTTTTGCAATCTCTTTGCGCATCCCAGATCACCCCGATGGCCAATATTCTTTTCAAAGTTACGTACATCTCTTAGTCTTGCTGGATGCATAACATGCGCGAGGATGAATGTGCTTCTTCCATTATGTGTCTCTTCAGGTTGCTGTATTCTAGCACACACATTCTACCTTTTTCCACTTTATCATACCATCATCTCTAATCTAAAAACTCCCTTTCTTTCCTTTTTCTATCTCTTGTAAAAGCAATCATTTGTGGATCTAGTAGGCGCCTGCTAGATTTGGTCCGCAGAAGCTGATCTAACATGGCGCTGGCCACCAAGGCTCTGAATCCTCAACCTCAATATCACCCTAAAGCTCTCGGATCCTGATGAGTGGAGAATAACTGATCATGAGACAAAAGAAGAACTCTCTGGTTGCCTACTCAGGCATCTGCTCTGACATTAGCTTTTCTAAATGGTGCTCGATGGTACGATCGTAGTCTTTAATCAACTCAAGCCATCTTCTTTGCCTCTAGGGTTTAACCACTGGGTGAAAATATATGAGAACTTTGTGATCTGTAAAGATCCTCTGAACACCATATAAATAATATCCATATTTTTAGTGCAAACACGACTGTTGCAAGCTCTAAGTTGTGTGTAGGGTAATTCTCCTCATGATTCTTTAGCTGCCTTGAGGCATATACAGGAAATCACCTATCATCTACATCAAAAACACAAACCAGGCCTTGCACAGAGCATCACTATAAACCAAAATCCATCTCTCCATTTAGGTAAAGCTAGACTGGAGCTTAAAGTCAATCTATCTTTAACTCCTCAAAACTCTTTGACAAGCATCTACCCAATCCCATACTTAACATCTTTCCTTATCGGCAGTGTAGTTGGTTGCTATTGAGGCCTCAACAGCTTCTGTAATATCTGCTAAACCCGAGCTCGTATAGACACATTCTTTGTGAGTGGTTCTAATTTACCACTTTAGCCACATTTTACGGGAATCACATCACCCCTCGGCCGAAATAACATGACCTAGGAATGCCACCTTGTCGAGCCAGCCAGGCACTTGCTCAACTTGGCATACGGCTGTCGCTCCTTAGAGTGCAGACACAATCCACCGGAGTGCTGAATGTTTCCTCTAAACTACTGAATACACGAGATATCATCGATAAAAACTGCCTGTGAACCTATCCAAATACGTTTGGAATACTCGGTTCATCAAATCCATGAACGCTGCTTTGGGGCATTAGTCAAACCAAATGGCATCACCAAAAACTCATAATGCCCGTAGCGTGTCCTGAATGCAGTCTTAGGTACATCACTCTCCTGCACCTCGGCCTCTATAACCTCTGCTCTTGCTTTTCTTTCTACTGTACCGTCTTGAGCTTTGTTGGGACGTGCCTGGTGCACTCCTCTTACTCTTACTTTCCTGCCTACTCACGATGCATATTTGTGTGGTACTGCTCGCTCTTGGAATGACTCTGCTAAGTCCCCCGAATCTATTACGAGGAACCACTAATGATGCACTTTGAATGCTGTAGTCTGATAAAAACCTTTTACACTAGAACTTCATCAGCAGATATATAGGAACCAAATCTAACTAGTTCAGAGAACTTCTTTTCAATTTTGAATCTTTATGGCTGCGAGAAGAACTGATAGTAAACTCTTCAGATTGGGTACATGATATGCCGTGAGGATACCTCCTTTCTAAACATCACAATCTTTAATACTGTCTTCCATCGAGAAAAATGGAAAACAAGACACTGCTCATCCGTGGCCCATAACTCCATATACTTTGTTTTACTTTCTATCTAGCCACCAACCGGGCTACCTGCGGATCACGGCTGTAGTCATGGCTTGCGGTTCTTTACTCTCTCTGATAACCTCCCACAGGTTCTTCCATAACCTCTCTAGGTGAGCGGTGGAGGTTCACGGCTATTTGACGGTCACTATGAGAACACTATGCGGCGATCATATACGCTCCTGCCCGTAAACAATCCACGGCATGAGCTCCCTCGGTGGCTAGATGGATCGACCTAACCTGCTGCTGGAGGCTGATTCATAGAGGCGATAGTGGAACCTACTACGTGCTCATCCCTCTCAGGTACTTCAGGACGCTCGGAAACCGTTGGAATAACTCTCCTAGGACGACCTCTACGTCCTCTTCATTATAGTCATATTTACCAAAACTTCTTTGTTGAATCACTTGATATGTATATACTTTGAATTCGAAAATGCATGGTTGCCAATACTTATGCTCACGATACCACCTGTTGTATCATCTTTACTCAAGTCTAGGTTGTATATTCAGCACCTTTGCGATACCACCTTATTTTTACCCTTTACTTTTAGGTGTGGGCGTCACGAAGCCCTCCACGAAATCGACCGTTACCTCTACTTATTTAGAAACTCACAATGAAATGGCGAAGTATTGCTTGCTAAAACCTCCACATAAAAAATTTTATTTTCTAAACTTATGATTTTATAAAATTTGAAAGCGACATAACTTGTGGTACATATAGGACATGTCGACTCCACCCAGTAGCCATCCAGTTTACAACATATCCAAAATATGGCAACTTGACATACCAGCACATTCCTCCTGAAACTTCTCTATGTACATACATATGCTCCATTATACAAGTTCAAAGTATTTCCTTACACAATAATTGTAATTCTGTGTAAGTATAAATGTCAGGAGAATCCTAATCTGCTCATTGTCGAATTATCACGCTGCACGGAAAATAGTTTTAAAATGCAAAATAATGAGCTAAGCGAGCTCGGTGAGGTGTATGTTTTATAAAATAAAATGTTTTCTTTTAGGAGAAAACATCTCAAGCGTAAAACTTTCTTTTTACAATTATTTTCGAGGAAGCTTTACTTTGGCACAGCACTTGCTTTTAAAGTTTCTAAAACTTTTCTTAGCTTGCTTAGCTGCTTTCTTTAAAAGCTTATAAACTCTTATTGTTTGCTTAGAAGTTTATAAAACTTCTCAAATTTCTTTGCTTGCTTTCTTTATCTTGTTTGAAAAGTTTCTTAAAACCTTTCACAAACCTTTTGCTTTAAGTTTCTCAAAACTTTTTCATAAAAGCGAGCCTAGGCTCAGCTAGCATTCTTTGAAAATAAAGCGGGGCACAGGCTCAACCGTTTGCTTTTAAATCCCACGGGAGCTTGGCTCAGTGTCGTTTGAAATCTAAGCGGGAGCTTGGCTCATGGGCACCTTTAAAGCTCTCAGGAGCAGGCGAGGCCAAAGGGAACCAATGGTTGATTTTTCAAAGCGTATATTATGCTTATAAAGTATCAACCCTTTGGAGGCTATTTTGCTTCTTTATTGCCCTAGTGAACACGGAAGCACGAGGCGGCCGTCAGATTGGAAGTTTGAGTCGCATCCCTTTCCGGTGAATATGGTGGAATTGATCGCATCGCCCATAATTTAGTTGGACTCACTTAACCTTATATACTCCACATGCGATAATGCGGTCTCCTTTAAATGCAGTGTAGCATGTCTAAGTTTATGACCAGGCAAAGCTAAAATACATGTATGAGATCCTAACACCCACCCAGTGCACGTGCGGAGTGCCTACGACGATTTTCTTGCTTAGAACTAGGGAAGGCTGTTTTCTAAACATTCTTGCCCCCTTGCTCTTTGAAAATGGTTTACAATTTAAAACCATTTAGCGCTAACGAAATGGTTTAATTATTGAAAACCATTTGCCTGCTAACCTGGCGAAAGATGGTTTACAATTTAGAAACCATTTACTTACTTTTCAAAATGGTTTAACTTTCGAAACTAATTTGGTTGCTCTAATTCATTGCTTGCTAGCGAAAATGGTTTGAACTCAAAACCATGAAATACTAGTGCAAAACAGTTTATAATAATAATAATAATAATAATACACTAGTATTTGGAAAATGAGTTTAGAACACTCACCTCTTTGCTTGTAGCAGGCACGTTCCACATATCCCGCCTTTGCTTTTAGCCTACACTCATTAGATGCTTGTCATTTGTGGCTTAATTTGCACACTTGTGCTACAATTAAAATTTTGAAAATAATATGGGCCCCAAATGCCATTCACGAGGCATATGGCTAGATTCTAGACTAAAGGGACTTTCCATATAGTCTAAAAACACCAAAAATATTTACGAAAGTGCATCGGGCTTGTTTGAATAAAATCCTGAAATTTTAACCAAAGCCCATTAAAAACTTGATCCCCGAAATTCAGCCGGATATCCGAAAATAGTCGAATTCACAAAATTCACAAATTCTAAGCTAGTCCAAAATTTTGGAATTTAAATTTATGATCTCAAATATTCAGTGAATTATATAGCGCTTTAGAGCCGAAATATCTAGTAGGAAAATTTCCCACCTCTTCAACCTTAATGGCAGATTTTGGTGTCCACAGCGTAGCTCGTCGCGTAAGAGTAACTTAAACTTTAATTAGAAAAATTAGACCACTAGAATGGCGTAGATCACGAGAAAAACTAAAAATTTGGGTTTTCGCATGTTACACACTGAATTCTCGGTGAAATCCTGTGTTTTGGTACTCACGCGTAGCCCTCGTCGTAGAGCACTTCGTGTTTATCGACGAAATCAGACGTCGATTTTTAAATGCATCTGAGAAGAAGATTTGAAAAATAAAAGCCCAAAAAATCAGCTACTTGCATCTGGACCTTTCTGCGCGCCGTCCGTCCGTCTCTCCATCTCATTTAGAGTTTTGATTTTTTTTTTTTTAAGTGAGTTATGTCCACTTTTTCTTTCTTTCTCTGTCCATTTCATTGAAACAAATTATTTTGTCGGTTTCAATTTTATTTATCTAAATGAATATTAACTGTATTTACCGTTTTAGATTTTCTAAAATCCACGTTTTAGTTAAAGCTTCAAACTAAGTCGCCTAGAAATTCGTAAAATATTCCATTGTCCGGAGTCGCCTTTCCTAGAGTTACTAGATTCCTTGAGACGAACTTAATGTGATCGGATTTCGATCATCAAGAGATCTAAATTTCGAGCTTACTGAAAAATTCGCAATTTAGTAATATTGTTTTACTATTTAAACTTCCCTTAATTTGACTTTCCGCCTCGACTTTCCTTAATTGTAGAATTTGTCGCCAAACGTTTAAATATTACCGTCACGACTTTTTGAAATTCCTCTTTATGGCCATCTCTAGCAATTATTACATACATATCCTTTTTGCTAAATGACAATTGCCCTTGTTTTAAGTACCAAATTCCGGGTTCCAAAATTTATAATTCCTAATTTAATACTCCAAGAAAATCTTACAATGTGACACTGGTATTCTTATACACCCCTATAGTATCATGTACTATACACTCTCTCGGGACGGGGTGTTACAGTTGGAGACATGAAAGACCTAGGGGTGTAACCGAGCCGAGTCGAGCCGAGCATTGTGCGTATTCTCGCCTGGCTCCTGCTTTAAAGGAGCAGGCCTCATTCTATTCACGACTACACGAGCTGACGAGCTCCTTTGAGGGTGTCTGCTCGTCTCGCTTAACTTACGAGCCTCAAAAATGATGTTCTGCCTGTACCAAGAACTTAATAAATGAGTTCAATTGAGCTTCTAACGAGTCAATGCCGAGCAATTTCATGAGTAGCCTCAAGGCTTGCTACAACCCTATTTTAAGAAAATGTTTATATAAAATAGCCAACATACAACTAAATTAAAAAGATAAGACAATAAAAGTTTAATTAACTTGATTGAAGTTCAAGAGTTAAAATATTCATCATGTTCATTTATAGGAAAAATTTGTTGGGCATCAAGTCTTCTCCATGTCCACGAGCCTATTCACGAGCCTCGTTTACGAAATGATTTGAGCCGAGTTTGAGGGTGTCTAAGTTCTATTGTTTAACTTATTATGAGCTTCAAAATAATTTCGCTCGGCCTGCGAACTTAATAAACGACTTCGAGCGAGCTTTTAACGAGTCGAACTCCAAGCAACTCGCGAGTAACTCAACTCGGTTATAGCCCTAGAAAGGCCAACTTTTATTTTTATATTTTTATTTATCATTTATCTTTTATTTTATCGCATCTTTATCTGTTAGTTATTCCATGTTGCACGTTCTCAATTTTCTATTTATATTTATACCGCTGATGATCAATAAATCTGGATATGCAAAATTTATAAATTCTCATCAATAATTTTGTCACTTTCCTGTTTAGCTTGGTTTTAGACAAACCATGTGCTAGTTATAGACTTACGGTAAATAACTGCGAGTTTATAGTACAAGGGTAGTAAAGAAGATGAAAGTGTGAAAGTGGTCACAATTTTTCAAAAGCCAGTAGGCATGGAGAGGTTGGGAGCTATAATGCTAGGTGTAGAATAGGTGTATGGTGGATGTGTCGTTTGGTGGGTGTGTTGGAGTGTCTTTTCCAATGCAAAATATGGTTTAGTCATTATGAGATTTTTTTTTTATTTTAAAACTTTTAAACGATAAGTTCCGCTCGAATAATATCGGTCCCTTATTATTTTCCCACTTTGTAGTTTGTCGATATGGATTCAATATAACTCTTGTCACCACCATTTTCGGCCCTAATTTTAAATTCAAAATTCAAAATGTGACGCCTAAAACCCGGGGTCCGCTGACTACCCACAACCCGTGAATACAAGTGGGATGTCCCCGGTTACCCGACGCCACTGTAGTAACCCGTAGTCTCCTTCAGACTGGGAGCTCTACCCAAATAAAACACCTGCATGAAACCTGTCCCAAGCAGTCCAATATAATCACAATGATACAATTATGGATAAAAACGGCCTCTTGGGCCCATACTACAATACCCATAAAAACTTACGAACTATATCCAATAGTTCTAAGAGTTCGAATGTTTACTCTTATACAACACATATATTAAAATACTCGAATTCTAATACATGTATGAAGTCATCAAAGCCACAATCCAAACTTCTTCTAAACTCAAATCCCAGGACGAGCCAGCCCGCACGATCCCCCGCACTAAAATAATATCCTCGACAGGTGAGCTTAATGCTCACAGTGGAATAAATTTCTGCGGGCTACTCTCCACCTAGCGTAGTGCAATGTTCCAAAATAAACATACATTCAAAGAAAATGCATGATCCTACTTGAATGTCTACATGAACAACTCAGATCCCGAGTCCTCACTAACTCCTCACACTACTTCTAAGCCCCGCGATGAGAATATTATGTTCTATTAGTGGACTACCGATGTTATAAATTGTGGACCATCTCCGATGTTATATTTAGTGGACTACCCTCCGATGTATATCAATTGGGCCGTCTCCGACGATTGATATTGTATGTGGACTACCCTCCGATGTATATCAATTGGGTCGTCTCCGACGATTGATATTTTTAGTTTTAGACAACCTCGATAATTCACATTTTAGACAACCTCCGAACCATTTTCTAGATCATCTCATGCACTAACTCCTATAGTCCTAGATGTTCCAAAGGCATATGGAATGCATGTATGCCAATTCCAATACAATCTAATCACATGCAAATATATAAACATGCACATATCCACATAATATCCAATCACACAATCATGTCATGTAATTAATCAATTCATACATAAAAAATTAGCTCACTTGGGCTAATGATCAAACACGAGCAATTCGACTTGAATCACTCGATAAAACATGTTTTCACACGAAAATGGATTTTCGTGTCATCGTTTCGCTTGAAATAAAGAAACCCCAGCCCATCGCTCCATCACTTATCAATCACTCCGCTCACTTTGTGAACTCCGAATTTCGCCACCCGCCTCATACGCATCAAAGCATACATTTTCACATAAATGCACAAACTAGGAACCCAAATCAGCCCGTGGACAGTCACGGACTGTCCACATGGGTTTCTAAATTTTTCCACCTCGGTTCCAAGCTTTGGAACCGATCAAACGGCCCCTCACGGCCTCATTCAACGCAAACATTGTAAATACACTTAAACGAAGAATAAAATCCAAGTAGGGAGAAACCCCTACCAAGGAGTTTGAGGAAACTCCCCAATCCGTACCACGAAGCCCTCTCGCGTAGAGCGCTTCTCCTTCTTGTCCCGAAGATCGCCGACTTGGATCCGTCAGAATCTGTAGAGAAGTCGTAGACCTTCTCTCTAAAACCACCATTACTTTCGCTTTCTCCAACAGCTAATGGACTCTTTTTCTCTCAATTCACGTTTCCTTTGGTTTAATGAAGGAGATGTGCACTGCTCAAGTTTCATTCTTAGTAACTTAAATCAATTTAATTAATTAATTCCTTCTTTCTCCGGGGCCACATTCACTATCTCGCCATTCATTTCATCATTTCTACTCATGCCAATTTATGGTATATGAGTACGCTTTTATATGTGACTTTCGCCGCATTGAAAATCGCTTTACGACACCTCGACCGCGATGCCTCAAAAACGTGTCAACTCCCGACCGTCCCTAATTCTACGAAATTTTACGTGCTAACTAGATTTCACGAGACGATTCGAACGGTGAAATCCGTATCGTCATCCGAGATCCAGAGAATAAATTATGTGATTTATAACCAACAATAAATTCTCAGAATCGAAATTACGATTATCTTTTCCGTAAATTGAATTTCTCAGTCTTTACATTCTCCTCCTTGCGCGGAATTTCGCCCCGAAATTCGTGACAATTACAATCACTCATGAATATGCAACGCACGTCATGGATGTAAAACAAATATTTAAATGCTAAACGACTAAACCACGTACCTTCATCCCTAAACAAGAAAGGATAGGTGGCCCACATCGTGTCCTCGCGCTCCCATGTGGACTCCTCCACTCCATAGTGCCTCCATAGTACCCTCACTAGCCTCACGGGTCTTGGCGTCGCAAACCCGATCACGTTATCAACAATGCACACTGGTCCCTCCTCGAAGGTCCGATCCAGGTCAACCTAATCTGTCCTCAATCCAATTACATGAGCTGGATATGGAGTATATTTCCGGAGCATGGAGACGTGAAATATCTCGTGGACACCTGTCATGCTGGGCGGTAACGCCAACCGGTACGCAACGGTGCCTATCCTCTCGAGTATCTCGGAAGGTCCAATAAACCTCGGCGATAGCTTCCCGCGCCACAACTAATTAATTCCTCTTAGGCATCACCTTCAAGAAAATCGTGATCACCAACCTCGAACTCTATGGTCGACGTCAGACATCCGCATAGCTCTTCGCGGCCTGAAAGCCATGAGAAGACGCTTATCGTATCAAGCTCACCTTCTCGGGAGGTGTCTCTAATCGACGTGACCAAATGACGTGGAGCTCTCTCCCACTCCTACCCAACGAACGGTGATCTATACGGCCTCCGCTACAATGCTTCAAATGGTGGCTATCTCAGATACTCGGCCGTAACCGTTGTTATAGGCTTAATTCCACTAAGGGCAAATGCTCCTTTACCCTTTTGACCCAGGACACATGCTCACAGCGTGTCCTCTAACACATGTATATAATCCGCACAACGTATAACCCTACACAACCCTTACTTAGTGTGTAAACGCTGACCTTCCCAAGGTCACTATCGCTGACAATCCAATGGACCGTCAACCTAGTCCATGTCATGAATGACATCCCTATACCGAGCCCTTGCCAGCTTAACGACACCCAATGTAATTACCAAAGGGGTATCCAAATCTCGAAATACTCTCGACCCTATCACCAACTCTAAGTCTACGTGATAACTCGACCACAGAGCCATCCCGACATAACCTTCTGGCCACACTCGAGCCTCATACTCGATTCAACTTTGGTTTTCATTAGACGTAGTCCTAAAGACAAACTCAACCCACACTCACAAAGAGTGGTGAATGATCGTACCGTGCACCCACACCCGATTCGACGCGATGTTACCGTGCACACGAACGCAATAATGTCATACTGTGACACCTAATCCCGGGGTCCACCATGAGCGTGAATCTTAGAGATCACTCACCTAATCTCGAGACCTATCACCAACTCTCACCCTACATCCTGTGGAAGAACATCTATACCCGGGCTTCAAAGGCCCAACTCTAAGCCCAAATCCAAGGTCGTGGTTTCTGCATGACAACCCTGCCAAGGTCCCAATTATTGACAACCCGATGGCTGTCAACTTCATCCATGTCAAACCTGACATCAACAACCAATAGGTCTACCACCCTAAGGTCCACCACGCCCCGCTCGCGCACTGGACCGTCCCCCGACTCGACCACACTCCGACCCCCTCCGGGCCTATCCGTGTCGAAGTGCTCAGATAGCACCCCAAACTAAAACCGGGTTCCTCCGAATTTTTACTAGGGAGCGATAAACGAACTCGTGATACTCTCCGTCCTACTTAATCGGGGATCGCATTGTCTTAAAGTCTCTTGATCCCCGTCTTGGCAATCCCACACTCATGCTCAATTCGCCCTAGTCCTCAAACTAGTGTGAAGCAGGTCTTCTACCTCTTCCCTCGAATCCAGTTAAGGCCGATCCTCCTCTTGCTACCAACAACGATCCCGAGTGTTCCAAGTATCCTCAATCTCTCTCTCTATGGTCAGGGCCGCCCCAACCATGGAGTCCATGTCCCGTAGGCGAAATCCTACAATCCTGCCCCGAATGGACAACTTCAGCCCATTCTTGAATCTCCCGTGAATACCAACCTTAATCCCAAGAAACTACGTATCTCAAAGATCGATATCTCGGTCTCCTCCCAATTCATCACCGCTCAACCTTCCTCTAGTCGACCGGACACTCCCCGGTGCCGACCCCATGTGTCCCAAAATCTCACACATCAAGAAGTCAAAACCGCACTTACTGAATCCATGCACGCTTGATGGTCTCTCAACAACTCCAGAACAATCCTTCATGACACTCATGCTCCCACTCCGACGGAGTAGATCAAGATGTCATCCACGAAGATTACGACAAACTGATCTAGATAAGGTTGGAATACCCTATGCATGAGATTCATGAATGCTGCTGGCGCATTCGTCAATCCAAAGGGCATCATTGTAAAACTCAAAGTGCCCATAACATGTCCTAAACGCTATCTTAGGGATATCTATCTCCCTTAACCCCTCAAATGGATGGTAACTAAGGGTTGTCTATCTTGGAGTTAATCTGCCGCCCTTCCAACCCACCAACAAATCTGACACATCCTCGTAATGGGTACCGATTCTGATCGTAACCCCGCTCAACCCGCTCTCAGAAGTCAATGCACAAATAAGGGTCTTGCCCTTCTTCTTCTCAGTCAGGAACCAGAAATACCCCATGGTAGTTGCTGGGATCTAATTTAACCCTTGTCCAAAGAGCTCCTCAGAATCGACTCAGTTCCGACCAACTGTGCCATCCTATGTGAGTCATAGAGATGGGTGAAGTACCAGGGTGTAACTCGATAATGGGGTCTACTACCCTGAGAGCAACCAGCAGCTTCATCCGGAACAACCACATACTCACACCGCACCAGGTGATCCGCCTGTCTCTCTTCATCCTCTGCGTGCTGCCCCCTCGCTAGCCAACCCGCTTAACCTGCCCCCCGACACCTAGACTCGTGATAACGCTCGGGGCCAAATGCGTCATGCTTGGCCCCCCTCGAAATACCACATGAGTACCGCCCCGCCAGATAGCGCAGAACCTCCTACGCCTACAATCGATAACGACCCGAAGCTATCATTGATCCATCCCTAGAATGACATCGAACTCGACATGTCCCGATCCCCTGTCCACTATGAGTGAGTCCCCGAGATCTCCAACTCGCAACCTCGACATATCATCCCTATTCTCGCCCTAATCCCTAGGGAGAACTCACGTACAATCCAGCTCCTCTAAGGTCCTAGGAAGTCCCCGCCCCATTTCCACCATACTGGGGCCTTATTCTAGCTAGAACGCAACTAGCTCATCTCGGTCGTGCTCGAGGTAATCTCCACATTCTAACACCTGATCCGCATAAAACCAATGGTCACACCACCTGGATCTCCTCCCTGAATGCCTGAGGATGTCGCGTCGCCTAAACCTCCGGAGGTTACCAGGATCTTCCCGTCACCTCGCATACCACTATGCGACAAGAATGGCCAGAATACCTACGCCTTAGCAAAGTCTCGCGCATCATCAAACACCGGTGGTGCCTCGACCACTCCCCGTGGACGCCCCACGTCCCCACTAGCCATTTACGCTCATCGGCAACAAGAGTCATTTAATTTTCATTTCACTAACAAGTAATGCGTGATGCCACTCACATCAGACTTGATGTATGAACTCCACCTGCTCATTTCCTAAGTGAAGCACTCCAAACCACTAATTCATTTATTTCAATAAAATTCCAAGTTTTCTTGTTCATTTCATTATCCAAATCCCTAAGGTCATAGTTCTAACCTTTAGCATTCATCCTTTTCCTAAACGCATTACACCATGCATATAATTTCCTACGTAACAATCGTGCACTCACCAGGATAGTGATTTCATACTGGTATATGTCCTTCCACGCAATTTGAAAACATAAAATCACGCGATAAAAACATGCAACCTTTTATATACTATATCCTTGGATTTATAGTAATGCAAGACAACTAATTTCACGCATGTCAAATCAATTTTTTTTTTTAACATCCAAAATTTTTATTTTTGAAAATTTCATTTTTCAAAATTTTTGTCTTTCTTTGTATTTTATTTTATTTTATTTTTTTTCAAAAAAAATTTTTTTTTTTCAATTTATCGTCTGCGCTGACTGTTGACTGCTACTGCTCACAATTGACCATCGAATGCTACTGCTCACGTACTGCTCGATCATATCGGGCTGGGTCACAATACACCCACTCTATTGCAATACAATTTACCCACTCGCACTACTGTTGCAATACAATCTTCTGCCTAACAATACACCTTCCCGGGTCACAATACACTCTTGTAATATAACCCCTGCTAAGCCTCCCAAGTAACAGAATACAAATTTCAAATTACTCGCACTCTCTATTGCAACAAGTAATGCAACCCCCGCAATACATTCCCCCCAGTCGCAACATTAATCCAAATTAATTTCTTGCAATACACTCCACCCTATTGCAATACAAAACCTCTAAGCGCCCATCAAGCCTCTTTCTCTACAATACAATAATTGACAGAATACAATTTTCAAGTCTCCTGAAGAAATTTAGCCCACCTCTATTGCAATACATAATGACTGGGCCAGAATACAAAAAAAAAAATTTCACAACACAATTGGGCAGTAGCCCAACCGATTCTGCACAAAATATTTTTTTTTCATTATTATTATTATTATTATTATTTTCATTTGTTCTAGCAACTGGAACATAAAAAAATTATACACCTATTTTTTTTTTTTCATTTTCCATAATAATTTTCAAATAAATTTAGTGTAATTATTTACTTCTTCCATTTTCTTCAATTTTACAACTTGTAAAACCTAGAAATTTATTTTCTTCACCTCATTTATTTATTTCCAACTACTGGAAAATACCAAAAAAATACTTATCCCAATTTTTTTTTTCTTTTTCCAATAAACCAAATAAATTGCTTAAAATTTATTTTGTTTATTTTTTTCATTTAGTGCGGAAAATGGTCCAGAATTTCCTCAAAACAGCCTTATACAAACACTAATCCTGAGTGTTGACCTCATTAATCTAAAATTTGATTTCATTATCAATGACTCAAATAATTTTATTAAAATTTATTTCTTTTATGTTTCTTCTCTAGTTTTACTCAGCTGTAAAACTCCAAAAATATTTTCTAACACTATGTGCTAATCATGCACAAACCATCATAACATATCAGCCATGTTATAAACATCATTCACAAAACACCTGACTCATGTTATACAGCGATCACACATCGAGTACTGCGTATGCAGTGTTCTATTTAAGTGATTTCTAGAGTAATCTCATACCTAGCTCAGCATCGAACACACCTAGTGGTGATGGGCCTTTACTCGACTATGGCACAGCCCCGATCCTAAATCTCTAGGTTTCCATATGCACATACTCTCACATCAAACCACCCGAGGGGTGATGGATACCGACAGAGCTCCTGAGTGACCATTATACCTAGGCTCTGTCTAGTGTGGCCTTTAAGCGGGAGTCCGTTGACTACCGTGGCAGCGGAATACAAGTGGATGTGGTTGCAGGCCTTCACTTGAGGAAAATCGGGCGAGTCTTCTTTTGCATGCGGGGAGCTCTACCCAGGTAAGACACTGCATAGAGCACATCCCAGCCGATCGATATAATCACAATGGTACAATTATGGATAAAAGCGGCCTCTTGGGTATCACTACAAATACCCGTAAAACATACCAACTATATCCGATAGTTCTAAGAGTTTGAAGATGTTTACTCTTATACGACGCATATATTAAAATACTCGGAATTCTATAATACATGATGAGAGTCACCGCCAAGCCCTGATCCGACTTTTCTTCTAAACTCGGCCTCTGAATGGGCATCCCCTGTACGCTCCTGTGCATGAGAAAATATGTCCCTCGACGGGGTGAGCTAATGCCTGATAATTGGAATCACCCTAAGTGGGCTACTCTCCACCTAAAAAGTGCGAGTCGCGATGTTCCCGAAAATAAACATACATTCAAGCAAATGCATGATCTACTTGAATGTCTACATGACCAACTCAATTAAGTCCTCACCCCTACTCCACTCACTCGCCTAAGCCTCGTATGAGAATGTTATGTTCTATTGGTGGGCTACCCTCAGTGTTATAAATTATGGACCATCTCCGTGTTATATTTAAGTGGACTACCCTCCAGGTGTTTATCAATTGGGCCGTCTCAGACGATTGATGTGTATGTGGACTACCCTCAGGTGGCCATATCCAGTTAGGTAGTCTCAGACGATTGAGTATTTTAGTTTGACTAATGGGTCGGATAATTCACACATTTTGAGACAACCCTCCCAGAATCGTTTTCTCTAAACTCATCTGTATAACTCCACATAGTCCTAGGATGTTCGGTCTGCGTATGGAATCATATCATGATTTATCTGATCTAATCACATGCAAATATGTAAAACATGCACATATCCATAATAACTCAATCATCTGATGTATCATGTAATTAATCAATTCCTTACATAAAAAATTAGCTCACTTGAGGCTATTAATGATCGAAACCACGAGCAATTAGAGCTTGAATCACTCGGTAAACATGTTTTCACACGAAAATGGATTTTCGTATCCTTTGTTCATTTTGAAACGGTAAAACCCTAGGAGTTTCTTGTTCCATCGCTTAACTCGATCCTGTCGGTTCACTTTGTGAACCAGAATTTCTCGGCCAATTCGAGCCTCATACGCATCAAAGCATACATTTTCACATATGCAAACTAGGAACCCAAAATCGCTAGTGGGCGATCACGGAATTTGTCCCATAGGTTTCTAAATTTTCCTCCACCTCGGTTCCAAGCTTTGGAGCCGTGTAACCCCTCGGCCTCATTCAAGCATAAACATTGTAAATACACTTAAGCAGAAAGAATAAAATCCAAGTAGGGAGAAACCCTACCTCGAGGAGTTTGAGAAACTCCTAAATCAGGGTACCCACTTGTGAAGCCCTCTCCTAAATGGCTTGAGTTCTCGCTTCTTGTCAGAAGGCGTAGGCCGGTTGGATGTCAGTAAATCTAGAGAGAAGTCGAGACCTTCTCTCTAAAACCATCATTCGTTTCTCCAATGACTCTTTGGACCTCCGCGCTTCTCAATTCCGCGTTTTTCCTTGGTTTAATGAAGGAGATGAAGCCTTTATTCAAAGTTTTATCCTTTAGTAACTTAAATCAATTTAATTAATTAATTCCTTCTTTCTCGGTTTGACATTAAACCTTATCCTCGTGATCCATTTTCATCATTTCTCTACTCATGCTACTTATAGCATATGGAGTCACGTTTTATATGTGACTTCGTCACATTGAAAATCATTTCTGACATCCAAGTGCGATGCCTCAGCGTCAACTCATTGTCTCGGAATTCTACTAAATTTACGTGCTTGCTAGATTTCCTGACGATTCAACGATGAAATAAAATTAGTCGTCATCAGAGATCTAGAGAATAAATTACGGATTTTTAGCAGAAATTAACAACTTTATGTCGAGTGATTTTGCCCTTTTCGAGAAATTGAATTTCTCGGGTCTTACCAACATAGTTAAATTTATTTTTATTTCATGTAGATAAATAAATAAATAAAGCGAATAATGTTTATTTTTATTTTTTTACAATTGTTACTTTGTATATTACATTTATAATATTTTGTTATGAATTCGATCTCGGAAACGTTCATCTCCTGCAATAAATTATCAACTCTTTTAAAGTTAAAGCTTGTGAGACCCGAAAATTTCAATTTTAGAAAAGAACAAAATCGTAATTTGCATTAAAAATTCAAAATTTTCTAGATCTCGGATGATGAAGCAGTTGCTGATTGGAATCGTCTCGTAATCCCAGCTAACGCGTCCCCAATTTCGACCAATTCAGAGATAGTCGGAATTTACGTTTTGGAGTGTCGGTATCGGGTCTTGGTAAAGCGACATATGAGGTGACAAAAGTCGCGCATAACGATATCTTCATGTGACACATATTGCATGAGTAGAGAGATGATGGAAACGGACGGTCTGAGATTGTGCCACGTGTCAAAATCCAAGAGAAGGGACATGGATGGCATTTTTGAAATTGTAAATGAGAATGAGACAAAAACTCAAATAGTATTCTTCTCCATTTAATTGAAAGCCAAAATGTGCAGAGAGCAAAAACGTGTTGCAGTGAGTGAGGGTTTTTTTATTTTAGAGAGAGCTAGTGTGCAACTTCTCTCTAAGATCTCGAGCGATCGGACCGTCGGATTTCTTCGGGCCAAGAAGGAAAGTTGTTCTACGTGGCGAGGGCAGCGTGGGCCTGCCGGTTTTCTTGGAGTTTCGACAAACTCCGTGAGTGGGAGTTTCATCTACTTGTTTTACCCTTTGTTTAAGTGTTTGTAATGCTTGTGTTGGTTTGAAAGTAGTGGCCGTTTGATCTGTCCCAAATCTTGGAACCGAAATGTTGGAATTTATGAGACCCATTTGGTAAGTCCGTGGCAGTGTGGGGACTGTTTTGGGTGTTTGAGTTGTAATTTGTGAAATAAATTGTGTTTTGGTGAGTAGGAGGCAGGAAATGGCCATGGAAATCGGTTTCAAAAAGTGGAACAAATGTTGGATGGTGGGGCACTTGAGGGCGGCCCATGCTCTGTTCTGGAATTTGTAAAAGCAGTCCGGGTTTGCTATGAAATGGACTAAGAGTCCATGTGTTGGGTGTAGGAAATTGTTTGAAGTGAATGGTTTGATTTGTGTGAAAATGGGTAGGTTAATGCATGAACTTTGTGTATTAACATGAGGTCACAATTATATGGAATATAATGGTGTGTGTAGGTCATTGGAGATGAGTTTGTGATTAGCTCAAGTGAGTTAATTTGGGTGATGGTTGATATTGTTGAATTACATGTGGTGTGATTGCAAATTAGAGAATATATGCATATTTGTATATTGGTGTAAATTGTGTGAAAATTACATAACATGTTGTATGTGATTTAAATATGTTAATATATATATGTATGTGAACATATTAGCATGAATGACATGAAATGGCATAATGCAATTTCATATGCACTGGGTAACCTAGAAATTAGGTGTGAGTGCATGACATGAATTACCACGAGAAAAATGAACATAGTTTGCGAAAGAATTTCACGGGATGATTTTTCCGGAGAATGGGGTTGGGAGGCAGGTCAATGAGATCATTTCGGATGAGGACCATGGCTATTTCGGAAGGTTCACCCGCGCATTCGCCTCCGGAGGAGTAGTCAGTATTTTAAGAAATTCGGTAGTGTATTTTCCAAGAACAACAAGTTTTGTTTTTTGAAAATGATATTTTCTCATACATGGCTTAGGCAGTGCCATGAGTCGATGAGACTCGAGACATGGAAACGGGCATGTGCTGGAGCATTCCCAAGTAGGATCACGTATTTACTTGAGTGTGTGTTTAAGTGGATCATTGCATATGCACTTAGGTGGGGTGTAACCCATTTAGGAATTGATTCCACTCTTTGGCGATAGCTCGCCTGTCGGGGAATATCATTTCGGTGGGAGCGTTCGAAAGAGCGACTCATCTTAGAGGCCGATTTTGAAGAAAGTAGGGTTGTGGCTTGGATAGTTTTGGGATAATATGTATTAGAATTGTAAATTTTAATATGTATTTGTATTAAATGTATAACTCTCTTAAACCATGTGAGATAGTTGGTTGGATATTTTTGATGAGAAATGTTATAACTCATGAACTATTGGAATATAGTTGGGTATATTGTGATGAGTGTTGGTTTATGGGCCCAAGAGGCCAATTTTACTCAGGTATGAGTCTCGCGATACGAGACGTGTAGATTTTCCGCGGGTTAACGGGTTGTCAACGGACCCCGGGTTGCAGGGCGTCCTGAAGCTTATATCATGTAAAACAGATAAAATTCAATTTTGAAAAAGGGTAAAGCGGTAATTTGATTGGCAGGAAATTCTCTAGATCTCGGATGACAAAGCAATTTCTTGTAGATTAAATTCGTCTCGCGACATTTATTGACCCAGAAAAGTTTCGTGGTCGAGACAAGCGGAATATTTTCACGATTTTACGGGTGATAAGCGAAGTCAGTAACCCCGGGGATGAGATTTTCTGAATTCTCGGAAGTCGAAATGGCAGGCTAAGTTCATTTAAAATAAAGTGAACTAAAAGAAATAAATTGTTTCGGGAGTAAAGGACCCAAATGAAGCAATAAGACCATGTATTCAAAATGATGATAATAATAATAATAATAATAATAATAATAATAATAATAATAATAATAATAATAATAATAAAATGGAAAAAAAAAAATCAAAAGGGGCGAGAGAGAAGGTGTAATCGGGAGGAAGGCGTTGGAGAGAGAAAAATATTTTAATTTTTCTCTCTTTGCGCCTCTTTCTCGGATCTGAATCGGACGTAGGTTTTCATCGGGGTTGAAGGAAAAGTTGATCCATGCGACGAGAGCTACGCGTGGGCACCAAAATCTTGGAGTTTCGTCAAACTCCACGAGGTAGGGAATTTTCCTACTTGTGTTATTTCTAGCTAAGGCTATTTAATGGTTTGGAATTGGCTTAGGCGTGAAGGTAAGTAAATTTCAGTCCTCGGAATTTTGGGTGAGTGTAGGAATTTTAGGAATTTTCAAGACTATTTTAGACGATGCGAGAAAAAGTGAATTTCGGTATTCCCTGACAGTTAATTTGAATTTTAGAGGCTTGTTTTTAAACCGATTGTGCCAGTACCGGTACTATTTTCGACCCGATCCGGGACTGTGTTGAGAGTTTTAGTTTTGCTCGGGGTGATGTCTTCGGGTTTTGTGGTGTGTTTTGGTATCACAATATTGGTTGATCGGCAAGTGAAAGGACGAGGGTTGCCTGTTTCATAGTCAGATTTGGCCATTTTGTGTGTTATTACTAGCAAATGAATAACGTGAATAGTAACATGAATAGTAATATGAATAGTGACACAAATTTTTTTTTTTTTTTTGTGAAATTGTGTATGGTTGAGTGATTCAAAATGAATTGCTCGTGTTTGTTAATTAGCCCATGTGAGTTAATTTTGGTGTAATTGATTGTGAATTTGCATAACATGTTTTATGTGAATATATTAGCATGAATGTGTTGGAATTGACATCATGTATTCCATATGCACTGGGGTAACCTAGAAATTAGGTGTGAGTGCATAGTTGAGATCGACACTGTGTTAGGTGTTTCATGGTGTGTCGTGAGTACACGGTTGTGGATCAACACTGCGTATGGTGTTGATTAGTGTGCTTGACTAATAAGACAACGTCCAAATGAGTCGCACGGGTTAAGAAAATGGAAATGGCTCATTGCATTTCATATGCACTGGGGCACCCTAGAACAATAGGAGTGAGTGCATGAGGTTGTTTTTGTGAAATTGTTTGGGAGGTTGACCCAGCCAATGTGCTCCAGGAGTGTGTCCACTCTGACATCGGGTTGTCCATATAATATCAATCGTCGAGTCACCTTGATTGATATACATCGGAGGTTGTCCATATAATATGTCGATCGTTGGTCTATTGATTGATATACATCGGAGGGTTATCCTGAAAATAGATTATCAGTGTGTCAGTTGTTATATCGAAGGGTTGTCCACGGTTAAAAACAAATACCTTTGTTTGGAAATGGTTTTCATTCATGGAAGAATGCATGTTTGAGGGAGTCAGTGAGAACTCGAGGTGTATGGGTGTAAGAGACCCGCGATATCATAGTTATGTATGGGTGTAAGAGACCTGCGGTATCACCCGAAAAGTTATGTTGCCCAAAGAAGACACACGGTCATGTTTATTACATAGACTTCGGGTTGTGTGATAGGCGTCGGAATTGACTTGGGATTTGTTGCCCATTGAAACTTGCATTGGGTAATGGGTAGTTGAGACTCGATGCCAGGTCATTGGTAATACGGTGGCGGTTATCCGCGATTGGCGTATGCATGTGAGGCGAGTCGATTGAGTGGCTTCGGGGATATATTACTCAATGACATATTGAGTGATGGAGCCGGCGAGAGCTTGGTACATGGGGCATGGTGAGTCGAGTCTCATTCATGGCATGTAGACATTCAGGTAGACATGTGTATGTTGCACTTGAATGTGTGTTTGATTATGCAACCATTGCATGTACACTTAGGTGGGGAGTAGCCCTTGTAGGAGATTATCACTCTTTGGGCTTTGCTCACCAGTCGTGAAACCCCTTCGGTATATCGGTCGCAGACGGTTGACCCGCGTGGGCCGCACATATGAAGAAAAGCGGGATTGCCAAGCTTTAATATATTTTAGTAAATATATATGGGTTGTAATTATTTGTATAAGAGTGATGTAATTTAAACTCTTATGGACTATGGTTTTATAGTCATGTGCTTATATGTTTGAGTATTGATGCAGGGGCTCAAGTGGCCATTATTTTACTCGCATATAGACCCTGTGTGGTCATTGTTGATTTTTGGGACAGGTTGTACCTTGGGTAGAGCTCCGTCTGAAAGGAGACTACGCCCCGATTTTTGTGATGGTGTCGGGTAACTTGGGCATCCACGGTATGTCCGTGGAGTTGACGGGTTGTCAACGGACCCCCTGGTTTTGGGGCATCACAGTAGGATTTTAATTTAATATTAATATCATAGCTTCACACCTTTTCTCACGTGTATGCGGCCTCATACCTGTGCATATCCTAGCTTCACACCCTCTCCGTGTATCACGACCTCATACTGCTTGCGTGAAAGTCGAGTCACTATGATTCTAACATCCTGGCGGATCGATACTACTTTGTTGGAAAACCTCATGAACTCATCCTCTAACCATATTGGTATGATATATCACTTTGGTTCTAAGTGTCTATGGTTTGTTTTGGTCCCCCGCGCAGCCAGCCTTGGCAGCGGCGGCGCGAGCGCCTTCTCGGAGTGGGCAGGAAAATTCAGAATTTTTGAAAAATGGTAAAGCGGTGGTGGTAAAAATCCGAAATTTTCTAGATCTCGGATGATGAAGCGGACTTCCACCGTTGGAATCGTCTCGCGAAATCTAGCTACCACGTTGAATTTACATTCGAATTAGAGGCAGTCAAAAATTTCACATTTTTGGCTGCCAAGTATCGGGTGTGCCATAAAACGGGTTTGAGAGACATGTTGTAAGACCCGAGAAATTCTAATTTCTGGAAAAAGGGCAAAATCGTAATTTTGGTTACAAAATTGTAATTTCGGTCAAAAATCTAGAATTTATTCTCTAGATCTCGGATGATGAAATGGATTTCACCGTTGGAATCGTCTAGCGAAATCTAGCTAGCACGTAAAATTTCGTAGAATTTCGAAACAGTCGGAGTTGGCACATTTTTCGAGGGCATCGAGGTTTCGGTCTTAGTAAAACGATTGATTAAATAGTCACGCAACACGTACTCATGTGCCATAAGTGGCATGAGTAAGAGAAATGATGAAAATGGACGGCGGGTGGTCTTAGAATGTCAAAGGCTGGGAAAAGAAGGACAAAATGGTCATTTTTGGAATTGTTTAAATTAGAAAAAGACAAAGCATAAATAGTATTGTCTCCTACATTGCAAAAGGGAAAACAAAAACGTGGGATAAGGAGAAAAGATGCAGAAGCTTTGAAATCTTGATTCTAGAGAGAGAACATCTGACTTCTCACTAAAATGTCAGGCGATCCTCTGCGTCGGAAGTCTTCGAGCGAAGGAAAATTTGCTGCGGAGAGGCGGCCGCGTGAGCCTCCGGATTTGAGGAGTTTTGACAAACTTCGAGAGGTAGGGGTTTCTCCTGCCAGGTTTTATTCTTCGTTTAAGTACTTTGAATGTTTAGGTTGGATGAGGCGTGAGGGGAGCCGTTTGATCAGTCCCAATCTTGGGCTTAGTGTTGTTTGTAAATTTTGAAACCAAATGGGTGAGCGTAATGAGTGTATTACCTTTATGTGGGTTGATAATTATTAGTAATTTGACAGAAATAAATCATGTATTGGTTTGTTTGAGTAGAAAATGGCCGGAGTGGAATCACAGGCTCACAAAGTGAACCCGATGATTTGTATTTACTTGCGGGAATAATGTAGGGGTTTCCACTTCACTCCAGAGAATGGTGTTCACAAAATAAATTTTGTGATTAATGTGTTGTCAGTAATTCAAGTAGAATTGCTTTCGTGTTTGATCATTAACATGTGAGGCTAATTTTGATGTGATGAAATCACGAAATTACATAACATGATTATTAATGATTTAATTTTTATGTGAATATATACATGTTTATATATTTACATGTATGTTATAAGCTATGTCAGAATTAGCATCATGCATTCCATATGCCTTTGGGACACCCCAGGACAATAGGAGTGAGTGCATGAGATGAGCCTAGAAAGGAAATGGTTTTGAGGAGGGTTGTCTAAAAATGATAATTATCGGAGGAGTAGTCCATACCAAAAATATCAATCGTCGGAATGAGCTGATTGATATACATCGGAGGATGAATCCGCCAAATAATATCAATCTTCGAGACAGCCCGATTGATATATCCATCGGAGAGGTTGTCGCTTAAATAAGCATGAATTCTAAATACGAGGCTTAGACGAGTGTGAAGTCGATGAGACTCGGGGTATGAGATGGTCGAGTTAGACATTCAATTAGGATCACGCCTTTACTTGAATGTGTGTTTACTTTGGAAGCGTGCATATAACGACAGGTGGAAGTGGCGCAGGGTGATTCAGCTGCGGGCATTGGCTCACCTGTCGGGGATGCTATTTTATAGGTACGAGGGGGCGTGCGAGGGACGGCTAGATCTAGAGACTAAGTTTTTAGAAGAGGAAGTAGGAATGTGGCTTTGATGGTTCATGTATTAAATTTTTTAATTTTAATATATATTTGTATAAATAAAAGCAAATTGAACTCTGAAACTATTGGATATAGTTGGATATATATATATTGATGAGTAGTGTCGTATCGGGCCCAAGCGGTCAAGTTGTACTCATGATATTGATGTTCGGGATAAGTTATACGGTGTTTTGTATTTCCAGGTAGAGCCTCATACAAAGGAGACTTGCCCGATTATGGAAAATGTCGGGTTACCCGACATTCAATGCAGTATTCCACGGTTGACTCGTAGTCAACCCGACCCCGTAAGCTGGGGCTACACATGTGATGTGATAAAAGTCACCTACTATATGTACTCATGTGACACATGTCGCAAGATTAGAGAGATGATGGAAATGGACGGCTTAGATTAAGCCAAGTGTCAAAAATCAAGAAAAAAAGACACAAATGGAATTATAGGAATTTTTAATTGAATAAGACAAAACATGAATACCGTCTCTCAAAATGGGAAAAAGAGCAAAAGGGCAGGCTGAACAAATGCAAAGGGGCGTGATATGATTTATAGAGAGTAAGGAGCTCCTTCTCTAGATTTTATAATATCTCGACCGTCTGCCTCGACTTTGAGCAAGAAGTAAGTTGTTCTTACGGCGAGGGCCACGCGTGACACTCATCAGTGGAGTTCGACTAACCCAAGAGGTGGATCTTTCCTACTTGTGTTAATCTTGGCCAAGAGCCATGTAAATGGTTATGAATGTTCGAGGCTTGTTTTAGTCAGAATTCCTGGCCTCAAAAGCTTTGAACCGAGTGGAGAAAATTCTATTAGTACGTGAACAGTTGCCATTCAGAGGGTTTCACTGCTCACATGAATAGTAACATGAATATTTTCAGGTGAATTTTTACATGTCAGTGATTCAAAATGAATCACAGGTTTGTTAATTAGCCCATGTGAGCTAATTCCTGTATCGATGGTGAAAATTTGCATAACATGATTTATGATTTAATTATGTTAATATATATGCATGAATATATTAGCATGAATGTTTTGGGATCAAGATCATGCATTCCATATGCATCAAGCACCCTAGAATATTGTGATGCAGTGCATGACATGAAATGAAACAAAATGAAAACGTTTTCATGAGCGAATTTCAGCGAAGATTTTCCCAAGAATCATTCGAGGACGTCCAACGTGATCACTCTGACGAGGACCATGACTATTTCAAGAGTTATCCAGCACCTGCCTCGAGGGTAGTCCAACATTTTACCGAAACTCCTGGGTGAGTAAGTTTTCAAGATCAAAAGCTTTTGTTTTGAAAACGGGATATTTTACCTCAGACTGGCCTTAGGCATACGGTGACTTCAATTTCGGGTGTCCGTTGACAACTAATAACCCGCGAAAAACTCATGAATGCCTGCAACTGCACTTCACTCACGAAAAATCTGCAGAGTCTCTTTTGTACGGAGCTCTACCTAAATACAAACCTGTCCTAAATGGAATCAATATGGCCACACTGTCCACATACAATTAAATGAGTAAAATAGCCTCGGGCTCCACAAACCAATACTCATCAAAATATACACCCAACTATATACTAATAGTTCAAGAGTTATAACATTTCTCTTAATACAAATACATATTAAAATCTTCAATTCTAATACATATTATCCCAAAACATCAAAGCCACAACCCGGCTTTCTTCAAAATCGGTCTCTAAATGAGCCATTTAAACGCTCCCTATACCTAAAAATATTCCTCGATGGTGGTGAGCTATCGCCAAAGAAGGGAATCACTCAACGGGTTACCTCACCTGGTTACATGCAATGCTCCAATTTAAACACACACACTCAAGTAAATACGTGATCCTACTTTGAAGGTTCACATGCCCATTCCCAGTGTCTCGAGTCCTCACCGAATTCCCCCCACACTCGCCTAAGCCCTCAGATGAGAAAATACCATTTTCAAAACAAAACTTGTCTTTCTTGAAAATACACTACCGACGCCCAGAAAATACGGACTACCCTCCGAGGCGAATGTGTCGAGAACTTCCTAAACAACCATGGTCCCCATCCCAAATGATCTCATTGACCTCCCAACCCCATTCTCCAAAATCATCCCGTGAAATTCCTTCGTAATCATGTTCGCTTTTCATAAAATTCGTCATGCCTCTCACACTAATTTCTAGTTACTCCTGCATACGAAATGCATTATGCCATTTCAATCAATATATATATCAATATGCAACATTCTCTAATTTCAGACTCACAAATACATGTCATTCACTATTGATCAACCATCACTCCAAATTAGCCTACTCGAGCATATTATCATCTCCAATGGCCTACAAACACAATTACAATTTATATAATTATGTTGGTTTTGTTAACACATTTTAAAAATCATGTATTAACTTATTCAATTTCCTATACAACTCAAGCCATTCCCTTCTAAACAATGTCTAAATCCATTACAATAAAAATTAGTCACAAGTGGGTTAATTAACGCACACGAGCAATTCAATTTGAATCACTCCAACCAACACATTTTTCTCACAAAATATTTCAGGAATACTATTCATGTTAACAAAGAAACCTCGGGTTACTGCCTCGCTCGGCCACTCACTCAACATCGGTTCCACTTTGTGAACCCGAATTCCATAGTCATTTCCTACTCTTACATACACCACAATACAATTTTTATACATAAATTATGCACTAGCAGTCTAAAATGGGCCTGCGTGGATCGCCATGCATCGGGCCCAATTTGGTTCCATAAATTTTTACACTGGTCCCAAGTTTTCTTGGGACCGATCAACTAGTTAATCAAGGCCTCAAACCAAATCAAACATCACAAAGCACTTAAATAAAGAGGAAACAAGTAGATAAAACCCTACCTCACGGATTTTGTCTCTAAAACTCCAAGAAACCTATGGCCCACGCTGTTGCCTTCGCCAAGATAGAACAACTTTCCTTCTACCAAGAACCGACTATCGATTAGCCGTAAATCTATAGAGATAAGGTGCTTTCTCTCTATAAAATGAAAAATCACACGCATCCCCTTTTCTCCCTTTTCACGTTTTGGTCTCTAAATTAAAGGTAGGAGATGACACTATTAGGATTTTTGTCTTTTCTCACTTAAGAATTACAATAATGCCAATCATGTCCCTAAGCTTGGATTTGACACGTGGCACGATCTTGGCCGTCCATTTCCATCATCTCTCTACTCATGCAACTTATGTCACATGAGTGCATGTTATAGGTGACTTTTGTCACATCACAAGTCTTTTACTAAGACTGATACTCTATGACTGAAATCCTGCAAATTCCGACCGCCTCACTAATTTTAAATTTGACGTGGAGAAGCAGATTTCTAGAGACGATTCCAATAGTGAAATCCGTTTCGTCATAAGAGATCTATAAATTTTTTGGATTTTTACCGAAATTAATATTTTGCCATTTTTCAGAAAAATTGGATTTTCTTGGGGTTTCACAATATGTGAGGGAGTCGATGAGGACTCGAGACATGGGTTTGGGCATGTAGACATTCGAGTAGGTTCATGAAATTGCTTGAATGTGATTGTTTCATTATGCATGTGGATCAGTGGGGAGAATCTATAGGAAATTATCTCATCAGGCTTTGCTCACCCCATTGAAGGGATCACCATTTCAGGTATAGGAGTGTAAGACGAGACGACGCTCACTAGAGGCCGCATTTAGAAGAAAGCTGGACTGTGGCTTTGGCATTTTATTTTGTATAACATGTATTAAAATTGTAAATTTTGATATATGTTTGGTAAAGAGTAAATTATTAACTCTTGAACTATTGTATATAGTTGATGTATTTTGTGAGTATCATGTAAGGGGCCTGGGCTGCCATTATTTTATTTCCGCATGTGACCTCAGGTGGTCATTATAAACTTGTCTGACAAAGCCACCAAGGTAGAGCTCCCCGTACAAAGGAGACTCGCCGATTTTCTAGGTGTTAGGTTACCCACATCCATGAATATTCCAAGGGTTGGATTGTTGTCAATTGACCCCGGTTTTGGGGCGTCACAAAAAGGCTTCATATAAATTGGATGTTATCTATACTTATAAACTCTATGTTTTCAATTTCTAAACTGATGCGGGACATTGAGGAGACTCCGCACCTAACAATCCTCCTCAAAACCAAGATTTCCTTGACTATGTTAGGTACACACTCAGCGTGAAATACCACCGTTAGGGGGCCCACCATCATTTTATTCATTTCAACTCCAATACGCTTGCTTCCTAACTGTGCCCCAATACCATTTGTAATGACTCAATCTAATCATATAGATATTTTCATCTTGAACCCAAAGGGCCTTCACGACTTTAAAACGATTCATTAGGTTGGAGGAGTCCATAAATTTTAATCATACAAGATTGAGCCATTAGAAGAGTCGATCATTTAATGACGCATCTCACACTCCTTTATCACTTTAAACAGATGTCGAGGACATCACTTTTTATTCTTAAAAATGCTAAAATATTTTTAAAATAATTTTCTACATTTAATTATGTCGAGATTATAAAGAAAATAAAATATAATAAATGTAAGTTAGAAAAATTAAGTATATTTTTAAAATTATTTCATCATTTTATTAATGCTCAGATAAATAAACTAGTTTTAAAGTAATAGATAAAAATTTATCAACTTTAACTCTATTCTTATATTTTCTTTTTTCTTTTCTCTTCATCCTATTTTCCTTATCTTTTTTTTTTTTTTTGTATTTCTCATAAAAAATTTTGATAGCTAAATATGGTACTGATATTTTTAGAATTCTTTTGAGAAAAAACAATTATTTTATAAAATGTTTTTTTAAAGGAGAAATCCTTTTCTCTCTCCGTTTCTCTCTTCCTTTGTCTGATTCTCTCTTTTCTAACATTTATTTGACTTTTCTTCCTTCTTTTCTCTTTTTTTGTTTTTTTGTTTTTTTTTTAAGTTTGGATACATAGCTCACATTGCGCCATATATCCATCTCTCATTCGAGTCCGTTTGTAAGACCCGAGAAATTCCAATTTTTGGAAAAATGGCAAAATCGTAATTTCGATTACAAAATTGTTAATTATGATTAAAAATCCGAAATTTATTTCAGATCTCTGGACGCATTTAAACGGATTTCACCAAGTGGAATCAGATTACAATCTAGCTAACACGAAATTTCGTGAGAATTCCCGGACAATGAGTCGGCACATTTTCGAGGTATCGCGATTCAGGTCAGATAACAATTTTTGTTGCTACCAAAGTCATATATAACAAGTACTCATGTGCCAGTGGTATGAGTAGAGAACATGAAAAATGGATACCGAGATAGTGTCGAATGTCAAAACTGACAAGAGGGACATAATCTAGCCATTTTGGAAAAGCTTATCACTAAATGACAAAATAGTAAATAGTTCTCTTCCCCAAAATGTTAAAGAGAGCCAAAATGAGAGGAGGGAAATTTTGGTCCAAAAAGAGCGATTTGCTTAGAATTTGCAGAGAGAAGGAGCAATTCTCTTAGAAATACTGACGATCCGACCATTTCAGCCTTTCGACAAGAAGGAGAATCGCCTCTACGCAGAGGGCTTCACGTGGGTACCGAATTTAGGGAGTTTCCTCAACCCAAGTGGTAGGGCTTCTCCTACCTAGTTTTACTGTCAGACTGGCAACAGCTACAGCTGATCAGACGTGGAGGCGCTGTCCACCTAAATTATCGAATTTGTCTGAATTCATCGAACCCACAGAAATTCCACCTAAACATATGACTGGTTGTTCCACAAGATAATTTACTTAAATAAATGTCATTTAAGAGAACGGTTATAAGAAATATTCAAAGACGTAGACACACGGATCTACTTGACGCTATATTATGTCTATTTCTGACTGGTAAATGTCCCGGTTTAGAATTGACCAAAACCACCATATGTCAGGTGCTTAAACTGTTGAAATGAAATGGCTTTGTATGTGTGGAAATAGATAGGTTAAGAGATGATATTGTAAATTGCCTGCTGAGCTAATCTGGGGAGTTGGTCGATCAAAGAAATTAATAGGTTAATGCTTGATGTTAATGATGAGGTCACAATTATTTGGAATATAATTGTGTGTGTAGGGCTATTGGAGATGAGATTGTGATTTACCAAGTGAGTTAAATTGGAAGATGGTTGATGTGTTGAATTACATGTGTGTAAATTTAGTTGATTGAAAATATGCATATTGACATATTGTATAAATGGTTTTGAAAATGGCATAATGCATTTCATATGCACTGGGTAACCTAGAAGTTAGGTGTGAGTGCATGACATGGTTTTTGTAAAAACTTATTATGGCTATGGTAAAGGAATTTCACAGATGATATTCCGGAGAATCGTCGAGACGGGCCACCGCATCATTTCTTGATGAGGACCATGACTATTTTGGAAGCTCACCAACCAATTCGACACTGAGGGTAGTCCTATTTTTTACCGACACTTTGCAGTATATTTTCAAGAACAACAAGTTTTGTTTGAAATGATTATTTTCTCATACATGGCTTAGGCAAGTGTGAGTGAGCCTGGGTGAGGACTGGTGATACGGGTGATCATGCAGACATCTAAAGAGGGATCACATTTACTGAAAGTGTGTGTTTATTTTGAGCATTGCATATGCACTTAGGTGAGCAGCTCACTCTAGGTGATCTCCACTACTGAGCATTAGCCTGCTCCTATTGAGGGAACATATTTTCGTGCATGCGGAGCGACGGCGAGACGCGTCATTTTAGAGACCTGATTTTGAAGAAAGCCAACGGGCTTTGACGGTTTTTGGAATACATGTATTAGATTTTAGGCTTACATATGTGTTGTATAAGAGTAGAATTTGAACTCTTGAAACTATTGGATATAGTTGGATATATATATTGTGAAGAATATTGTAGTATGGGCCCAAGTGGCCGTTTAAACTATAGACTCACATCGGGATTGTTTGTGATGTGCTTTATAATGTGTGTCAGATGCCTGGGTAGAGCTCCCCGCACAAAGGAGATTTTGCCCGATTTTCGTGAGAAATGCTCTGGTCACCCGACATCTGTACGCAGTGTTTCATGGCTGACGGGTAGTCAATCTGACTTCCGGCTCAAGGCCACACCGCTTCGCCCAACAATTTATTTATTTTCAATTCAATTTATTTTAAATGAACTTAGCTCAATTTCCTGACTTCCAAGATTTTGAAAAAAATCTCATCCCTGGAGTCACTGATGACTTATCATCTAGAAAATCATAAAAATATTCGATCGCCTTTAATTCAACGAAACTTTTTCGGTCACCGATTTCATGAGATGAATCCAATCTACGCAATCCATTTCATACCGAGATCTAGAAAAAATTTAAAGCTTTCCTTAATTATTAAGTGATAATTATATTATTATTACATATTATTATTATATATTATTATTATTATTATTATTATTATTATTATTTTATCATTTTTCCTTAAAATTACTAATTTTTCTGCTTTTGATTTTTTGTATTTCTTATAAATTTTTTTGATTTTTTTGTATTTCATAAAAAATTTTGATAGCTAAATATGGTATTGATATTTTTAGAATTCTTTTGAGAAAAAAAAATCATTTTATAAATGCCAAAGGATAAACTTTTCTCCTCGCTTTCTCTCCTTTCCGATTCTCTATTTTCTAAACTTTATTTGACTTCTTTCTTCCTTCCTTCTTTTTTTTTTTTTTTGTTTTTTGTTTTTTTAAGCCTGGATACATAGCCTACATTGCGCCATATATTCATCACTCATTCGGATCTGTTTCTATCCCGAAACAATTTATTTATTTTCATTTCAATTTATTTTAAATGAACTTAGATCAAGCCATTTCCTGACTTCCAAGATTTTGATTAAAATCATCTCCGGGAGTCAATCGATGACTTACCATCCGTAAATCGTAAAAAATATTTCGATCGTCTTCGGTAATTCGACGAAACTCGGCTTCATTGGATTTCACGAGATGAATCCCCGCTGCAGCCCATTGGCCATCTCGAGATCTAGAAAAAAATTTAGGCTTTCTTGAATTATTCCGATAATACAATAATTATTATTATGATTTTACTAAAAATTACTAAGTTTTTCGAGTTTCACAAATATAGTTGTAATATTGTCAAAAGTCTTTGGAGGAAAAGATAAAAAAATTTAAATGAAAATTTGGTGGAATATATATATATATATATATATATATATATATATATATATATATATATATATATATATATATATATATATATATATATATATATATATATATATATGTAAGAGAGGATATTAAAGAGTCATAGTTTACATGACAAAGATCAAAATTGTAAAATCTATGATAGAAAATTAGAAATGAGAGAATCCTTCTATGTGATTAAAAAAAATAAAAAATAAAGTCATCATAGTTTTTGAGGGAAGCTATCAATTGTGGTCTTTTCATCATTAATGTATCTACAACTTCCCCTACTCAATTGGTTGACACTACTACTGAACCCCTCTGTGACGCCCCAAAACCCGGGGGTCCGTTGACTACCCGTCAACCCGCGGAATACTCGTGAGTGCCTAGTGACCACATTTTTTCACATCAAAATCTGCAGAAACCTTTGTACGAGCTCTACCCAAATACAAAACTTGTCTAAAACCCGCATATCCCGGTCCCAAACAAGGCAATATAGTCCAATATATATCCAATACTACCTGGGCCCATAAACAATTCTCAATATGCATACCAACTATGAATCCAACCATATATCCTATAGTTACAAGATTTACAATATTTCTCACTTTAAACCATACAACATATATTAAACTGTAAAGAATTTCTAATACATGTAAAACTATCAAAGCCACATTCGCTTTCTTCAGAACTCAAATTTCCAGGATCTAGCCGCCTCCTTGCACGCCCCGTACCTGTAAAAAGGGGGTCCTAATGACTGGGTGAGTCAATGCTCGTGAGGAGAATCGCCTCAAGGGCTACTCACCACCTAAGTGCAATGCAATGTTCCAATTTAAACACACATTCAAGCAAATGCATGATCCTACTTGAATGTCTACATGACCAACTCAGATCCCGAGTCCTCACCGACTCTCTCACACTTGCCTAAGCCTCGTATGAGAAACATTGTTTTTAACAAAGCTATTTGTTATAATTTGTGGACTACCCTCCGATATAAATAGTGGACCGTCTCCGGCGTTATATTCAAGTGACTAATTCCTCCGAGATATATCAATCGGGCCGCTCCGACTTACTGATATGTGTGGACTACCCTCCCGATGTATCACTGGGCTGCCTCCGACGATTGATATTTTTTTATGGACTAATTCCTCCGATCATTATTATTAGACTATCCGAACCATTTTCTAGACTCATCTCATGCACTGCCCTATAGTTTTGTGGTGTTCCAGCCGTATATAATGCATGTATGCCAATCTAATACAGCCTAATCATGTCAATATGTAAACATGCACATATCCACATAACATCCAATCACACACCATGTCATGCATCATTATTTCAAACATCAAAATTACTACTCAAGCAATAATCAAACACTTGAGCAATTCAACTTGAATCACTGACCAAACCCATTTCCACACAAAAACACATTTTCAGAACATTATTCCTAGGAACAATAGCAAAGCCTAGGGTTTACGCTCCAACACTCAATTCACTCCGCTCACTTTGTGAACTGCATTTCACGCCATTCTCGCCTTTTCCAAATCAAGCACACATTAACACATGATTCACAATACAACCCAAATTAGTCTGTGGACATCATGATCAGTCCACATGGGCTCTAAAAATCTAACAACTCTGCCCAAGATTTGATCCGATCAAACGTCTCTCACGGTCTCACTAACTCAACATTCACAAACGCTTAAAAGAGGACAAACTAAGCAGGAGAAACTCACCTCAAGGAGTTTGAGGAACTCCCTAAATCCTATGACTCCACGGCCCTCTCCGCGCAGAGCGCTTTCTTCTTGGCCCCCGAGACTCCGACTATCTGACGCCTATTTTTGTAGAGAGGTTTCTCTCTCTACGAAAATCTCTCAAAAATTACTTACTGTAAGAAAAAATCTGCATCTCACGTTTTTTGGCTTTTGGTTTAAAGGAGAAGATGCACTATACACTATTTTGTCACTTTGTGACTTAAAATCAAAATCCAAATGACTCATTATGTCCTCTTTTACCGAGACTGATATTCCTAAGACTACCCCTACCATCCATTTTCCTCATTTCTCTACTTATACCACTTATGGCATCTGAGTATGTGTTATATGTGACTTTCGTCGCATCGAAAATCATTTTACGGCACCCGAAATGCTGTGCCTCGTAAAACTTGCCAACTCCGACTATCTCGGAATTTTACGAAATTTTACGTGCTAGCTAGATTTCGCGAGACGATTCCAACGGTGCAATCCGTTTCATCATCCGAGATTTTGAGAATAAATTTCGATTTTTTAACCTAAATTAACAATTTGTAGTAATTCGAATAATTTTGCCCTTTTCCGTAAATTGAATTGGCCCACACCCTCACCACCAAAATGCTTCATTCTTCCAAACATGTCCTTCCGCTACTCCCATCCATTTCATTTCCCTCTCTTGATTCCGCCTTCCCTTTCCATTGTATTTTTGGAACTTCAAGCACAATAGGGATTGAATACTTTCAAGCTAAGAGAGAGGTAAGTGTTGGAAAATCTTTTATTGAATCTTCTTATTTTTGTTTTTAATAAAATATTGAATATTCTTTTTGTTTCACTTGAATTAGATGAAAGAGATAATCTTTTGAAGTTTTCTTTAAGAGATTGCTCATTTTGCTTTCCTTAACTTTTTGATTTTTAATTGTTCTAGTTTTCATGTTTTAAATGGAAAAGAAGAATTGTTTTCTCAAAATTTTCTTGTCTTTTGTTTTCGCTGGTAAATTATTTTATTTGTCCTACTCTTTTAAAAGTAGAAAATAAATTGTTCTGCTTAAAATATATATATATATATATATATATATATATATATATATATATATATATATATATATATATATATATATATATATATATATATATATATATATATAATAGTATTTCTAAGCTTATATTTTTAGATCATGTTTATATTTCATTTTTATTTTGTTATAGTTTTAGAAATTAATATAGTAAATTTGGAAATGTATATTATGAAGGATTTTTTTTCTTTTATGTTACTTGCTTTACTATATTCTAATAAATTTATATTATATGGATTTACACAATTAATTAAATTATTTGATTATTCCATATAAAATGTAGAAAATATGACATTAGTGATTGAGTATACTGTGTTTTGTATTGATTTTGTAAGACCCGAGAAATTCCAAATTATGGAATAAGGGCAAAATCGTAATTTCGATTACAAAATTGAAATTTCAAATTTAAAAACTATAATTTATTCTCAGACCAAATGATGAAACGGATTTCACCGTTGGAATCGTCTTCGAAAAATCTAGTTAGCACGTAAAATTTCGTAATATTCCGAGACAATGAGCTCAAGACGCTTTTTCGAGGCACGCGTTTCGGTAAAAAAACAGAACGATTTTCGACGCGATTTAAAATCATATATAACAAATACTCATGTTCCATAAGTGGTATGAGTAGATACAAAAGATTTAAAACTTACCTACCGAAATACCGGAGCCATCAAAACCTGAGAAAAAGAGAATTAATCAATTAAATTGATTAAGTCACTAAAGGACAAAAACAGGAACAGTGGCCATCTCTTCAAAATTTAGCCAAAAGCAAGAGAAAAACGGGGGGGGGAAGGGGGATACGGTCTAGTAGCAAAAATGAAGGACCCCGACCCGGATTAACCTCATGAACCCGGGAGAGGGGATTCCTCCCATCTAAATCTGACAGGGGAACTTTTCCTTAAACAAATAAATAAAATCCATGGAGCGAACCCCCTTTACAATCCTTTTAACATATCTTTAGAAAATAATGCAGTTTAAGTGATAAATTTTTTTTCTTTTCTTTTCTTTGTTTTCAAACACTTGGATTTTTCGTAAAAATCGCCGCAGTTTCTCCTCGTTTTTCTGACTTTCCCAAATTTACAAAACCCGATAAAAAAGCATTTAAAAACACTTTATAATCTTTCCATCCTCAACTTCTCAACTTCCGTTTTAGGACTCTCGTCCACAACCAAATCAAACACAATATATACATATATACATTTATTCATTTCAATCATCAAACATTTGAAACTTCTTCAAATCCATGCATTTGTTTTTATCAAAAGATCGTACTGAAATGACTTCTGCTCGACCGCCACGCATCTCATCCACCGAGGATCAGTTCTTACTTAGCTTCCTTTTCAACTTTATACATATACATATATGCATAACAAAAAATATTCAACATGAACAATATGCAAAATTATATATACAATGAAATCACGCCTTTCGTCTCATCAATGGCCTCGACTCACCGCACAGAGTGACCTCTATCTACAAGACTAGCTCGTGGGTCCTGAAAATGTTTTTGAAACATATAGAAAAGAATGAGCTAAAGGAGCCCAGTGAGTGTACATTTTCATTAAAGTAACATTTTCTAGTGATATACCAAAATAATACATACTATCCAACTAAAATCCATTTATACTCTTAAAACATTTACGCTTAAACTTTCTTTCAATAAATACTTATACCATTAAAATCAATTTATGCTTTCAAAACATTTATGCCTTAAACTTTCTTTCAATAAATACTTATACATTTAAAATCCATTTATGCTTTGAAACATTTATACCTTAAACTTATTTCTTTCCTTCTAATACATACTTATACAATTAAAATCCATTTATACCTTAAACTTTCTTTCTTTCTTTCTTTCCTTCTCGATGGAACCTGTGGAAATAAACACACCAACGCTTCCTGCATCACCAGAGGACAAATACATTCCAAATATAACCACTATGTCGCTGGAGAAACTCACGCTTGCATAAAGGTTCCCAGCCATAAAGACCTTATCACGTGCAAGGATATTACTCTAGACATTCCACCCCTCTCCCCGCTAGTAACCTATAACTTCACTCCCCTAAATCCCACGCCTTGCGTACCTCTACGATACGGGCCATACCGTCATATGGGGTTAGGCAACCACGCACTACAGTCACTGGGTACTGCAGATGCTTCCCATCGACTAAAGACCCTAGGCTGGGTTCGACCAGAGGCGAAGGAACTAAAGTGAAACGAGGATATCCTATGAGTGGCTTCCACCGGGCGGTACCATGAGGTGGTCACGGTTGGGGTCTCACTGAATGTGCCGCGCCTTTACCGTGGGGTCCCGCCAATAAAGGCGCTTTATTGTGTTCACTCGTGACACGGTGTTTCAGTGGCTCATCGCGGTTCACTCTTCGTATCATCGGTGCCTCAGTGGGTCTCACCACAGAAGACATCTCTGCATGCCGCCGTACACTGGAATTCATGATCAGGTTATGTCCACGGGAGTATCACCAACTCCAGCTAGTAGCCTGGGCTTATAGTAGATGCTCCCATTGGACCTTGGGCCCCCGTCCGGGGTTCGAGTCTCTACTGAGAAGCAAAGAAAATGCCCAGTGAGGGCATGATATTCCCGTGAGCTGGACCCACCTCATGGCACCCAATGGTACTACGGCGGCGGACCCCACAAGCACACACCTGAAGGCACCCGTGGTCGATGTGTGGACCCCACAAAAAATGGAGGTTTTTTCTAGTGTGAGAAGATCTTCTTTCTCTCTAAAATATCACGATCCGACGCCTAGCCTTCGACAAGAAGGAGAACCGTCTGCGCGAGAGGGGGCCAGATACCGATTTAGAGTTTAATTAAACTTCGAGAGGTAGGGGTTTCTCCCTACTTGGTTTTATTCCCCTTAAATACTTTGCAAATGTTTGAGCCGATCGAGGCCGTGAGAGGTCAGCTTTGATCGGTCCCAAACTCAGGACCGAATTGATATGAATTTCGAGTACCCACTGGAGCAGCCATGACTGCCACGCTGATCGGGGTTGTCAAATTTGGGTGGATTTGCACAAATCATGTATTGGTTTGAAAGGCCGGAATGGTCATAGAGATGCGGGTTCACAAAGTGAACTGATGACTTGTTGAGTGTTGGAAACCGTGAAACCCTAGGTTTTATCTGTCTTGGGAATAGTGACACAAAAATATATTTTTGTGAAAATACGTGTTTGGTGGAGTGATTTAAATTAAATTGCTCGTGTTTGGATCATTGTACCCAAGTGAGCTAATTTTGATGTGTATGAGCTGTAAAATTGCATAACATGATTGTGTGATTTGAATTATGAGTATATTCATGTTTATATATTTGCATGTGATTAGATCAGATTGAACTCGGCATACATATATTCCATATGCAATCGAACACCCTAGATTATAGGAGTGAGTGCATGAGATGAGCTCAGAGAAAAAAGTTCTGGAGGGTTGTCTAAAAACATTAATTATCTGGGAGGGTAGTCCAAATTTAAAATATCAATCGCCTGAGCTTTACCAATTGATATTCATCGGAGGGTAGTCCACAAACAATTAAATATATCAATCGTCGGAGCGGCCCAATTGATATTCATCGGAGGGTAGTCCACAAACAAATAATATATCAATCGCCGGAGCGGCCCAATTGATATATTTATACATCTGAGGGTTGTCCACAAATAAAACAAATTAATAATTCTCATACTTAGGCTTAGGCGAAAGTGAGGAGCCTGTGAGGACTCCTGATCTCGAGCTGGGCCATGTAGACATTCAAGTAGGATCATGCATTTGCTTGAATGTGTGTTTAAATTGGAACATTGCACAACACTTAGGTGGTGAGTAGCCCACTTAAGGCGATTCTCCTACTGAGCATTAGCTCACCCCGTCGTGGGACCCCCTTTTACAGGTACAGGGAGCGTGCGAGGAGACTGGCCATTCCAGAGGCCGGAATGCTCTGTGAAGAAAGCCGAATGGCTTGTGGTTTGCCATGTACAAAACTCTGTTTAATATATGAAGGTTTTAAGGTGAAAATATTGTAACTCTTGTAACTATATGATATATAGTTGATCTATAGTTGGTATGAATATTGAGAATTGTTTATGGGCTCATGTGGGTCGTATTGGATATATATTGTAATCAAGCCAGACAGATATGCAGATCGTATTTGGGTAGAGCCTCCGCACAAAGGAGTACTCGCCTCGATTTTAAAGTGGCGTCGGGTAACCCGACATCCATTTGTATTTCTCAAGGGTCGATCAGTCAACCCGACCCCTGAAATGGGCAAGCATGCATTTATTGTGAAAGTATTATTTAAATATGTCATTTATTTATAAATTTATAGAATAAATTCATGTTAAGTGGTTGTATTGAAGAGAACTTTCCTAAAGGTAGGAGGATGGAGATATTTTGTTAAACATACAAAGAAATTTTTATAAAGGCTGGATAGATAAGCAGGGGAACATGAAGTTTATCAGAGCATATTGAAATTTTTTTTAGAAATGTTGACTTTGAGAGATAATTGTTACGGCGCAGTGGGTTTTCATTTCATTTGAACACTTGGGTGATGAATAAAAATGAATTTATTTAATTATTCTCATAGAATTTAGACATACTCAGAAGTGAATGAGATGTAATTGTAATTAAAAGTAATATGATAATGATTTAATAATTGTACATTGGTAAGATTTTTGAAATTTAACTTTAAAGAATCAGAGCTAAAAATAGAGAGATTTAAGGAAATTAATTAATTAATTTATACTTATATATATATATATATATATATATATATATATATATATATATATATATATATATATATATATATATATAGTATATATATATATATATATATATAAAATATAATATAACTTTGGATAAAAATTAGCTTAGGAAGGCTAAAGACAATCTTAATGAAAATTGTGAAAGCTTGATTTATCTTAACATCTTTATATTGTAAATAAAGAGACATCTTAATTCTCCTAGAAAGTTTTATTCATATACAACATAAAAATATGAAAAAAGAAAAGTCAATTTTCACTTCATTATGAAAAGTGATGATAGTCTTTTTCATTATGAATTGTGAGATGATAGTCTTTTTTTAAAAAGATGGGAGGATAAGAAACCTTCAAAAATTTAAGATGAGTTCTGGATGATATAAATATAAGTAGCTTGTCATTTTTTTAGATTATTGACACTAAAGAAAATGATGGAATAAATTCAATTGTTATGCAAAAATATAACTACTAAAGACTACAACATAAGAATTTTTTTTTATCATTCTCTTCTATTACAAAAATTTCAATACTTATGTAATAATTTTTTTTGTTATGAGTGTTCAAAGTTTTTTAATTTTGTCTCATGAATTGTTATTTTGGATTTATTCTTTATCTCAAATATTCATATTATAATTTCTAGTTTCTTGATCTTGTAAATCAATATCCTCTTCATTTGTTGTGTAGTTGTCTTTGTAGACTTGTTGAATAGTTATTGAGCAACTGGTCTTTCATTCTCCATCAAGGTTAGTAATGGTTTGAACTCCATTTCTTCTTGTACTTGATTATATAATCAATAATGTGATTATTGACCTTAAGATTTCTAAACTTATTTTTTTATTCTAATATATATATATATATATAAATCTTATAATGATAAGATTTTAGAAGATAAAAGTACTCATCAAATATTCAATGTAGTATGCTTATAGAAGTTTGATATAATAAGTTTATATAAGTTTTAAAAAAATTCTGATGATTTTACATTAATTTGTCATAAGTATAGAATAAAAAAACTTACAAACATTAATAATGAATGAGAGTAATAATTTGTATTTTCCTTCTATTTAATGTTATAAAATAATAGGACCTTAATATTGTCCTCAGGTGGTGATTATATTATACCACGAACTTACAGCGTTTGTCACTTCTTGTTTGGTTGATATTTGTTCAGCATTGACATTATAATGACTTACATTATTAGATGATAACTTTGGAGTTTATTGATTTTCCTTCGATTTATTTATTTTTTAAATTAATTGTCTTGGATTTGCCCTTATTTAATAATTTCTTTAAATTGATATCATCTTGAGAGTCTTTATCACATATTTATTTAAGATCATAACTTAAAGATCTAATGCCACAAAGGTTATTGTTTTTAGTGCATACAACCAACTCACTAATGAATAGGGATTACAAATGTGAAAATAGGAATTTGCTTATGAGAAGATAAACATTGCCCATTTCATAATTTTTTTCATTATGTAAACTAATTAGGCATCAACGAGTTCCTTAAGATTAAATGTGTGAGTATGGTCATATCATAGCAAGACTATACATGCATTATTGCCATCTAATTTATCTCATTTCTTTTCTTCACATCTAATTTATAAATACATACATAACATATGTGTATATGTTCAAATTTTATCTATACATCATTGGTGATTGCCTTCCATCTAAGAAGATGAATAGGAGTTGGATGCAACTTCAAAATAGACTATGTAATGAATTTGTTGAAGGTGTGGGAACATTTATTCAAGCATTAAGGCAACACTTATGAGTGGATAATAATAAACGTTGCCCATGTAGACAATGTCTAAATGTAAGATTCCATGATTTGGTCATAATTGAACAACACCTAATTAGATATGGGTTTTCAAGCAGCTATAATAAATGGATACATCATGGTGAAAATATTGGAGGTGTTTCACGTGCTCAAACTAGTATGCCTAGTGATAGAGATGGGTGTGCAGTAAATGAAAACTATGTTGAGGATGACAACTATTTTGATGATGACGTTATTGCCGCACTAAATGATACGCATGCTCCAATTAACAAAGAAGCTGACTCAAATGAATATACAAGTCATGAAATGGGTAGAAATGAGAAGAATATTGATAATTTGTTTGGTGAAGGTCATAAAGCTTAGTGTCCAGGTTGTACTAAGTTCTCAGCATTGACTTTTCTTGTAAAGTTGATGCATATAAAGGTGCTCAACGATGGAGCAATAAGTCGCCTGACATGTTGCTCGACTATTACTTGATGCTTTTCCAATGGCATAAGTATTCCAAAATCACATTATGACGTGAAGAAGATGTTGCGTGATTTTGGTTTAGATATGATTCCAATTCATGCATGCAAGTATGATTGTGCATTATTTTGGAAAGAGAATGAGAAGCTTCATAATTGTCCTGTGTGTGGTGAGCCAAGATATAAAAAGGGAAATATTCCTCAAAAAGTGTTACGACATTTTCCATTAAGGCTAAGGCTACAAAGATTGCTTTTGTCAAGACATACATCAGTTGATATGAGATGGCATAAGGAAAAAAGACTACATGAAGATGGGGTATTAAGGCATCCGACAGATTCGAAAGTATGGGAGGATTTTGATAATCAATATCCTTGGTTTGCTCAGGATGCTAGAAATGTGAGGTTGGCTCTTGCAACTGATGGTTTCTTTGACGCCCCAAAAACGGGGTGTCCGTTGACTACCCGTTAATATGCGGAAAATCTATACGTCTCATATTACGAGACCCATACCTAAGTAAAAATGGCCACTTAGGCCCCTGCATCAACACTCATCAAACATATACCCAACTATATTCCAATAGTCCAAGAGTTATTTCATTACTCTTAATACAAATACATATTAAAATCTATAATTCTAATACATATTATCCAAACACATCAAAGCCACAACCCGGCTTTCTTCAAAATCGGTCTCTAAAATGAGCCGTCTTCTCGAACGCTCCCTGTACCTGAAAAAATATTCCTCGATGTAAGTGAGCTATCGCCCACAGTGGAATCACCCTAAATGGATTACTCCTCACCTAAGTGCATATGCAATGCTCCAATTTAAACACACACTCAAGTAAATACGTGATCCTACTTGAATGTCTACATGCCCATTCCTATGTCTCGAGTCCTCACCGACTCCCTCACACTTGCTTAAGCCATGTATTAGAAAAATACCATTGTCAAAACAAAACTTGTTGTTCTTGAAAATATACTACTCGAGATTCTAGAAAGACGACTACCATCCGAAAGCACGTGTCGAGACACTACAAGAAATATGGTAATTAGCAACGTAATTATTTTGTAGCCAAAGTATCAATATTGTCACAAAACTATTTTGCAATAAAAATATTTTGCTCGCTGACGTCGCCTTATCCTCGTCGCGAAAGGTTTTCGCAACAAATAAAATATTTCGTTTCTAATACCTTATAGAGACATACCTTTTTATTTCCAATAACATTTTTGACAAAATTTTCGTTGTTAAACATTTAAAATTTTGTTGCGAAAATTCCCAATTATGAGTTAATTTGTTGCTAAATTAATGACAACAATGAAAATTATAATTTCGTTGCTAAATATATTTTGATCGAAACATTATTTAAGAAGCTTTGCTTTTTATATAATAATAATAATAATAAAAATAAAAATAGTAAACTTTATTTATGAAGCTTTCATTTTCAAATAATAAAACTAATAATAATAATAATCATAATAATAATAATAATTGTTGAAGATTGATTCAAAGTTGAAGATTGGTTCAAAATTTGTCTCTTAATAGTTCCTATTAGTTAGGAAAGTTTTTATTTTTATTTATTTGTGAGAGTGAGTCCACGGTTGTTTGAGAGTTTTTATCTATGTGATAAATGTGGAGAATTAGTTGTGAATGGGATAAATTAGTGGGTCAAAGTTAGTTTGTTTATTTTAATTTTTATTTATCTATTGTAAGCCTATTTATAGGCATTTTTAAATGTTTGAAATAGCATGAGAGTTGCACGTTGTTTTTCACTTTTATTTTATTTCTCTCATCCAAAAATTCCAACATGGTATCAGAGCCATAGTTCTTGAGGGTCTGTAAGTGATTTTGATGGCAACGAATAATTTTTCTACTCCTACTCCTACTCTTACAGTAGAAAATTATCACATATGGGCTATCAAAATGAAGACATATCTAAAAGGTCCGGGAAGCTCAGGGAGGTTATTGAGAATGATGCTGATCCTCACGTCTTCCACCAAATCCAACACTAACACAAATTTAAAAGCATGAAGAAGAATTGGCAAAGAAACCAAAGACTACCACTATACATGCAATAAAGACGATGCGCTACAAGCATAATGACTTATGAATCATTAAAAGAAGCATGGGACAAACTCAAAGAAGATTTTGAAGGTAATAATCAAACAAAGTTGATTTAAATTTTAAATTCAAAAAGGAATTTGAGATTCAGAAAAATGAAAGAATCTTAAAGTGTGAAAGAGTATATAAAGAACCTACGACCATAGTCAACTGATCAAATTACTTGCGAAGATTTTCCCACTCGTAGAATTGTGGAGTGCTTCTGTGTTTGCCCGAAAGGTATGAATCTAAAATTTCTTCTCTTGAAGACTCTAAGGATCTATCAAAAATTAGTTTTGAAGAATTAATCAATGCACTTCAAGCTGTGGACCAAAGAAGAACTATGAGGCGGGAAGCAAATGAATAGGTGGTTGATGTAGCATATTTAGCCAAAGAGTCAAAGGGAAAAGGAAAGACTCCTCGATGTGATCATTGCAAAAAAATTGGACATGAAGAGAAAGATTATTGGCACAAGGGAAAGCCTCAATGCTTCAAGTGCAAAAGATTTGGGCATCTACAAAAAAATTGTAGAACAAAAATGGAACAAGCAAATGTGGTAGAAGAGGTTGAAGAAACTCTCTTTTGAATTAATTGGTGAGAAGTGCACCAAGAAGAGTTTTTAGAGATAAGTGCTCTAATACCAAGTGAAGGTTGATGAGATAGTGCATCAACAAGATGATGAGACGTGCATCATGAGGTGAAGAGAAGTGCTTCACAAATTTGAAAATATGGAGAGAAGTGCTCCATGAAAAATTAAAAATTATACAACTTTGAATCAAGGGAGAGTGTTGAAGACTGATTCAAAATTTGTCTCTTAATAGTTCCTATTAGTTAGGAAAGTTTTTATTTTTATTTAATTGTGAGAGTGAGTCCACGGTTGTTTGAGAGTTTTTATCTATGTGATAAATGTGGAGAATTAGTTGTGAATGGGATAAATTAGGGTCAAAGTTAGTTTGTTTATTTTAATTTTTTGATTTGTCTATTGTGTTTCCATTACAGTATTTTTAAATGTTTGAAATAGCATGAGTTGCACGTTGTTTTTCACTTCTATTTTATTTCTCTCATCCAAAAATTCCAACAACAACAACAATAATAATAATAATAATAATAATAATAATAATAATAATAATTTTATTTTCTTATCATAAATATTAAATAACATTTTTCAAGAATTAAATTATAAAATATAATAAAGCATAAACGTGTCTCGTAGTTGAATTTATTATAGATTAGTAATAAAAATTACAAATGAATAAGTAAATTATGTGTCATAGTTCTAACACATAATTTATAGTATTCCATCAAATACTTATGTGTCATAGTTCAACACATAATTCTATAGTATTCCATCAAATACCTAAGAAACTCATATATAAGGACAAATCAGACTAATTAGTATCCACATTTATAAAATATTATGTGTTCAAAAGTAAAGAAAAGTTGAAGACTACACCTGTACAAAATATGATAACATAAAGAAATAGTATATAATAATATCCACATTTGTAAAATGAAATAACTTCTAAAACTAAAAGAAAAGTGAAACTAACACATGCAAAATATGATCACATCCAAAAAACTGCAGCATCTAATGTACCATAAATACATGTCAAGGAGATATAATGTCCCCAAAAGCAAAACTATATATACATGTCAAGAAGAGATAATTTCCAAAACACAAAAACCAAGGGTATGGTATCCATAAAGTGTGGTTGAACTAAGGAGTTGTGTATGAAGAGAAGGAGATGAATGTCCCAAAAACAACAAAACCATATATACATGCCAAAAGAGATAACGTCCCCAAAAAATAAAACCAAATTTTATGATATCCATAAAGTGTGATTAGGAATCCATGAATGTTGTATCATGTGAAGGAGATGAACTTCCCCGAGTTTGATCTTTGGATGTGCATGTGTCGACGCATTTCACTAACAAAGTTACTTAACCGACTATTTGGGATTGTCGGGTGTTGGATTCAGTCTCTCACTTTGATGAGCTCTCATGTTGCTTTAAGTTCATTTTCCACCCTATATCTCGATGTGACTTAGCACGTCCAGATCTTGACGAGGATGGGGGTGGTTTAGGCCACGACTCAGGCCTTAATATATCCAGATATTGAGCCTAGCACTGAACACATATATCAAATTTCGCATAAGGCTTCTGACCACCTTTCTCGCCATCGGTTGCTTTTGCAACTCTAACATTCTTTCCTACAAAGGCAAAGAAAAATTAAATATTTGGAGTACATATCATAATGTTTTATAGCATGTTCTTTATGAGTAATATAATTTTGGAAGGTTTAGATCCATTTCAATAGCATGTTTAGAAATTTTTCCTACTATATATAGAATAAAAAAAATTAATAAAACTAATGTAATGCATTTCTATGTAACATTTGCAAATCATCAAGTGAACATCACAAAATTCTAATTTGAAAAACAATTGTTAATAGTAATGTAATTGTACCAAATAAGTTCATGAATCACAACAAATAAAGAAGTACAAGATTTAAAGAAAACTCACAAAGAAGTTTGTGCTTCTGGTTTACCCAACCATTCTCGTATTCCAATGCACACCCTGAAAGTTCTATTTGGCATGGTGTCAGGTGATGCCCTATTGTGACGCCCAACCGGGTGTCCGCCACCACCAACCTCATGAAATTATATGCGTCTCGTGTTACGCGACACACACATGAGTAAAATAGCCACATGGGCCCATACATCCTTACTCATAAAACAAAATAATCAACTATATTATCATAGTTTCCATGCTTGTTCTACAAAAAGATTTATACATATTTACAAAATATTTACTCAAAAGGTACCTCTACTACGCACTGCCTCAATCGATACCCTCGCACTAAAGTGGGTCTCAATGACTCCGGTGAGCAAAGCCTAGTAGAAAGTTTTCCTACAAGGGTTACTCCCACCTAAATGCATAAGTAAATGCATATATAAACAATCAATCACATTCCATACAATTATTCACTATTATATGAAATGTCTATATCATGCATGAGATGCGACCCTCATGCTCACCACCCGAAAGTCCCAATTCCGACTCCTCACACTGGGATCGCCATGTGACTAAAACCGTCACACACCATGACTAAAACCATTGGACACCCTCCAATTTTATTTATCAAAACCTGATTTGATTCTTTCCTTTATTTTCAGGCCACGGATTCGGGTTTATTAATCAGACGCCGCACGCCTTTTCAAACATTTTCACGAACTTGCATCGTCTGGATTCATGTCTAACCGTGAGTAATCGGTAGGACTTTTCACCGGGGGATCTTACCCCAATCCTGTTCCGCCCCAAAACATGAAATTTATCATTTTGATCATTTACACACCTCGTGAATATCTACCTTAGACTTTGTCCCATTTTTTCCCGAGCTCACGATCCATTCACCAACACCGGTGAATAAACCTTACTCTGCACCCACACCCGACCTGACGCGATGTGACCGTGCATATGAAATGCATGATGTCAATGCATTTTCCTCATGTTACATGCATGAATGAGCGCTACATGAAACATTTACACTCCATGGAAAATTATAATTTATACATATAACCTACCTCCATGCAAAACATATTAATACATCAAAAAGCATGCATCAATATCACAATTCCACACTTAGCATGTTATTCAAGCAAGCCATAACACACAATTAGGTCACAAACTTGGGACCATTCAACAGGGTACCTCACGGCCCCTTAGCAAACTTTCAGTTTCTAGTCAAACCCTAACTCCCATAGTCCGAAAACCGGTCATGAAATCCATACCCTTTAATTCCAAAGCTTGGAACTAATTTACGTGGCCTCTCATGGCCTCCCACAAGCAACCCCTACCATTATAAAGCCTTTTGTGCTAAAAGTAAAACCAAGTAGGAAAATATCTTACCTCTTGAGTTTGAAGACTCCCAAAACCGGAGTCCACGCCAAGTGTCCTCTCCGTAGAACAACTTCCTTCTTGTCTCAAGGAACTGAACACTGGCCTGATCTCCCATTAACCTAGAGAGAAGGAGGACACCTCTCTAAAAATGAAGAACAAGCCTCTCGCATCTAATTTCTTCCTCTCCACGCTTTTCCTTCCTTTTGCTTTATTCCTTTACTTTGCTTTTCTTCCTTTTCTCCTTTCTCATCTCATTTCTTCATTTCTCTCTACCTTTTCTTTCTCAGATTTCTCCTATTTTCTCTCCCGGGAGCAATCCACCATCCTGGCCAAAAGGAGGAAATTTCCTCCCTCCTTCCTCGCCAAATGTATGGCCTCCTTCCATCTTTCTTTTCTATTTCATAATTCCCTTACGAATTACTCACCACATTTCCATCCATACGCACAATTCTTTTCCACACATGGCTCATCAGGAGCCATTCTTCAAGTGACCACATGGCTCTTGCCATGTCACATTCCTAGGATGCCAAGCTTGCATCCCCTCACCGCCATGTGTCAAATCTCGACACCCCACGCCTAACAACGTGAAATCCCGACCACCTTAATCCAACGAACCACGTGGTAGCTACATTCGTGGAGACGAATCAACTGAGAAGTCCGTTTTGGCCATCCAAGATCTAGAAAATTCGATTTTTACCGAAATTACGATTTTGCCCTTAGAAAATTGAAATTTTCTGTCTTACACCTATCCCGGTGTCTCGCGACCACCATTAACCTGTTAAAATCTACGCGCGTGTCTCACGCCATGAGACCCATACATGTGTAAAATGGCCACATCGCTCATGCTGAACACATTTATACTCATCAAGATACATCCAACTATACTACTATAAATTCAAGAGTTTATTAGCATCACTTTAATACAACATATATTAAAAATTTAAAGTCAATGTTACGTTTTACAAAAAGATAACAAACCAATAACCCAGCTTTCAAAACGACCTCTAATGAGCGCCTTCCGATCGCTCCTCGCACCCGAAATAATATTCCTCGATAAGGTGAGCAATTGCCCGCAGTGGAATTCACCCAAATGTTACTTCCACCTAAGTGCACATGCAATGATTCAACATAAACACACACTCAAGCAAATACGCGATCCTACTTGAATGTCTACATGCTTCAATCCAGCTTGCCTCGAGTCATCATCACTCCTCACACTTGCCCAAGCCATGTATGAGAAAATACCGCTTTCAAAACAAGCTTCTGCCTCGAAAAACACACTACCAGTTTCGAAAAATATCACTACCCTCCCAGCCTAATCAAGTTGGAGAACTTTCCAAAATAGTCATGGTCCTCATCCGAAGTGATTTGTTGGACCATCTCCTAACCCAATTCTCCTGAAAATCTTCCATCGAAATTCCTTTCACAATCATGTTCCATTTTATCGGATTTTCTTTCATGTCATGCACTCACACCCACTTCCTAAAAATCTGTGGCACATGGAATACATTATGCCATTTGTAAACCACTCATGCTAATATATCATTTACACATTATATTAACAAAATTTACATACATGCCACATGTTATTTAATTCATGTCAATAAATTCAAATTAACTAATGAGCCACTTCATAATTCATTTCTAATGGCTTGCACACAATTATAATTTTATATAGCTCCACATCATGTTAACACATTTAATTACATGCATTATCGTATTAAATTCCACACACCAGTTTATTCATTTTAGCAATATTTCATGCAAATAACACATGGACGTTTTAACTAATTATTTGCAAACCGGATCGTTTTTTAACAAGCCCTAAAATCGAACAAGGTCAGTCTGTGCTCTAATTATCAACATTGGTTCCACTTTAGAAACTGAAACCATGGCCATTTCGGCCTCATACACATATCAAACATACTTATTGCATAAATTATCACACAACCACCCAAAATGGCCTTACATCAACAAAATGAGTTCAAAATATTCCAACAATTTGGTCCTAAGCCTTTGGGATTCCATCACGGCCACTCACGGCCTCAAATCAACCCAAGCATTGACAAAACACTTAAACAAGGTAACCAAGTAGAGAAAACCCACTTAGTTTGGGTCGAAACTCCCAAAACCAAGATCCACGCGTGAGCCTCGCCTTCAAAGAACTGCTTTGCCTTACAGTGAAACCGAGAGGGTCCAATAGCCGAGAATTCTAGAGAGAAGGTAGAGCTTCTCTCTAAAAACTCCCTTTTCTCTCTCCTCCTACCTGCTCTCTCTATCTCTTCCTATCTCCTTCTCTTCTCCCAACTAATTTGGTCAAGATGGAGACAAGAGAAAAGTCCTCTCAATGCCACATGTCCATCATCTATTTGCTCATGGGATTCCACCTCATCCCTTATCCATCTAACTTAGATTTTCATCTAATGGATGATGCCAAGTGTCCACCCAGGGCCCACACTTGAGCTCATGTTTGACTTGCCCACACTGACACTTTTGGCGCCTTGCCACCACATCGGGAGCTCACCTTCAAGACCATAGAACAGCACACAGTCAGCTCACAGCCGGCTACGCAAGAAAGGATTTACAAATATTGTCAGGGGAGCCTCTCACTCACCAACCCAAGCCACTAGCCTGGGCCTTGGTAGTGATATGCTCCTACTGGCTAAGGAGTCCCTGGTCTCGAGCCTCACTGAGGCGCAAAGAAAAGGCAAGTCGGGACCCCAGCTGAACAAGACTCTAAGGAGTGGACCCCAAGAGGCTCGGGGGGTCTCCACAATGTGCGGTGCCTCTATTGTGGGCCTCACCTTCAGACCGTGAGTACCTTTCAGTGGAGCCCACCATAGGTACTGCTGCCAGGGGTCCCACCGGCCTTTCGCTCACAGAGCTCGAACCCACGCGCAGGGAATCTTATAGTATCGGGAGCACTTCACTACCAACCGGAGCTAGCCTCGCTGGCAGTGAGAGTGCCCCCATTTCTATAAGAGTCCCTTTCTGGGTCAGGTTCGATTTCATGGAGGCGAAGAAAGAAAAGACCTGGGACCCGGCAAAACAAGATTTATGAGTGGGACCCCAAGAGGGCTCAGTTCCACAATAAAGGTCCTTATTGTGGTGTCCACACCCTTCGTGACGAGGGCAGCCAGTGGGAGCCCACCATGCAGCCGCGCAGTCCCCACCGGGTGCCACTATAGTGCCAAAGGACTTCATAGTATCACTCACTACCAACCGAGCTACCAGCTTAGCCGTAGTGAGAGTGCCTCATTGCAGAGTCCTTTGCGCATGGGTTCAAGTTCTCATGAGGCGAAAGAAAAGGCCAAGTGGGACCTCGCTAAACACACTATGAGGCTCCCACCCGAAGGGTAACCAGGGTCACGGCGCGTGGACCCCACACCTAGCTTTCAGCCAGTGAGTGCTCCCCATTGCTATAAGAGCCTTTACATGGGTTCGAGCTCACGAGGCGAAAGAAAAAGGCCAACTGGGACCTCGCGAAACAAGACGATGAGCGGGGACTTCAAGAGGTTTGGGTCTCCACAATAAAGGCACCTTTATCAGGAGAGACCCAAACTCAGTCTCACTATAGGTATGCCAGTCCCACCGGCCTTGCTTCGCAGCTGAATTATTGCGCAAAGGATGATATACCGGGGAGCACCACTACCAACCGAGCTACTAGCTTAGCTGGTAGCGAGAGTGCCCCCATTGCTATAAGAGTCCCTTCACAAGACGTGGGTTCAGCTCACGAGGCGAAAGAAAATGCCGCTGGGACTCAAGAACAATATCCATGAGCTGGCCCACCATGCAGTACTTCAGGGGTCACGGCGTGGACCCCAGCCAATCTAGTCATTTGGTAGTGAGAGTGCCCCATTGCTATAAAGAGTCCCTTTCTACAAGATGGGTTCGAGCTCACGAGGCGAAAGAAAAGGCCGGGCTGGGACCCGGCGAACAAGGCCTATGAGTGGGCTCCCCACACCGAAGGGCAATTCCCGAGGTCACGAAGGGTGTGGACCCCACACCCAGTTTTCGCTGGTAGTGAGTGCTCTCATTGCTATAAGAGTCCCTTTGCGCATAATGAGCCCACTCAGGCGAGAAAGAAAAGGCTACTGGGACTCAAGCAAACAAGACTTAAGGAGTGGGACCCAAGAGGCTTGGGTCTCCACAATAAAAAGGCGCTTTATTAGGAGACCCAAATGCCTGGGGTCCCACTCATGTGGTACTGCCAGCCAGTCCCAACCGGCCTTTTCTCACCCAGTAGAGCTCGGAACCCACAAGCAAAGCAAAGGTAGCTCAGCCAGAAGCAGAGTGCTCCCCATTGCTATAAGAGTCCCTTTTCACAAGATGGGTTCGAGCCTCTGAGGCTAAAGAAATGGGCGCTTGGGACTCCGCTAAACAAGACGGCGAGTGGGACCCCAAGAGGTTTGGGTCTCCACACACAAGGTGCCAAGTGTCCCGTACTACCTCCGTTGCCTCGAAAAACGTGAAATTCCGACTGTCTCGGAATTTTATGAAATTCAACATGGTAGCTAGATTTGCAGACTTATCTAACTATGAAGTTCGCTTCGCATCCAGGATCTAGAAAATTCGATTTTGTCCAAAATTACCATTTTGCCATTTTCTGTAAATTGGATTTTCTCAGGTTTCACGGTCATTCAAGTGTCGTGCCTAAATAACAATATGAAAAAAAAGTAAACAATATGAATATAATTTTAAGAAATAATAGACTAGTTAAAATCTTTCAAATAAATTTGCATCCATTACAATCACAATTAGTAAAGAACCTAAGAAATATCTTTATTAATAACCATATCTGTATTTGTTATTCACTGGTCGTGACCCGACCCTACACTCCTCCCCGTGGATTCCCCAATGGTCCCGCCTAGTGAAGTTCCACCGCATAATTCCTAGGGAAGATACTATGGAGCTCCACTTGCGAGGGAAGTAAACATGCATTAGTTTAATATTCCAATTATATATAAAGTCCCACCACATATATAAATAAGGACCCATAAAAGTTCAATACGAATATCGTAGCATTCTAAGAGTATTGAGAATAAAGGCACAAGTTAGATGAATAAGTCCAATACAATAAACAAACAAGATAGAAGCGATATAGCACGGCAAATTACAAGGAAGAGCGGTGTCGAATCCGGAGCTTTAAACAAAGCTCCTACGAACTGTCTGGACCTAGGGAACAGATTTAAAACAATAACGTGAGATAATAAATCTCGTGGAGGGCATACTTATAAGGAAAATAAAATTTTTTATTTTCAAAGATTTCTTCTTCAAAACCTGCTCACTCTTCTTTTAAAGGTTCCCGCTTAGGTTTCGATTTACAAAACTCAACTTTAACTAAGACCAAAATGATAGTGTAAACTATGCTCAACAATTTAGCCGACACAATGTTAAGAACACTATAATCCAACTTGTACAACATAAGGTCAATCACGTAATAAAATAACCATGAAAATCACCATAACCATAAGTATTAAAATAGTATACCATGTTCAGAAATCAACAGCGTACCATACCATGTATCCATCATAAACCGTTGGTAAGCCCAACCTCACGACACCGCGGGCAACCAATGAACCCGTGATTACACCCGCCATCACGCGGGCAACTAACAAACCTCCAGGTAGACCCTACCATCACGCAGCAACTAATAAACCTCCAGTAGACCCGGGCCATCACGTGGCACCTAATAAACCCCTCCTCGCCGTAAAACTCGCCATCACGTGGCACCTAATAAAACCTCCCCGGGTGAACCTCGTCCATCACGTGTCATGTAATAAACCTCCGAGTAAACCCTAGCCATCACGTGCAACTAATAAAACCTCCGGTAACCCGGCCATCACGTGGCAACTAATATAATTGCTCCTTACTCATGTACTTTCCCAACAATACCAGACAGTCATTCCAATAAAATCTCAAGATCCACTTTTTAAAACAATAGTTTTCAAGGTGGTTTACAACCTCAATCCACGCACTCCAAAATATCCAAACACCACCTAATTTATCCACGAACTCAAGAAAGCTTTCAAATAGTTACAAACGTCACAAATTCATACGAAAATGATAACTTGTTTTATAGCGAAACCTATAATCATAGTGTGTACGCAAATCAACCATTTGATCAAAACAAGATATATGTAAAATATTAAATCACAATAGATATATCAACATAATACTCCCAAATCATTTAAAACATATAAACCACTCACCCACTACGCACGCCGCCTGCTCCGCAGCCTGCCTCCACGGCGAGTGCCCCGTAATATAACAAAATACCACTTTAGGGCTCCACAATGGAACTAACGATATCGATGCCCCGAAGGCTTAGTATAATTTAGAACTATGAAACCCGCGCACTCTGTCTCGATAAATCAACACACATCGCCCATGTGACTATATCGCACTGGCTTTAATCGAGTCATTTCAGCTGAACCCCAATATCCATTACCATCCACTATCGAATTGTTCTGTTCTTTCCTGGTCTGACTGGGTCTATACCAATTTTCTGCCCAACCCCATATTTGTTCAAATGATCCTGGGCAATGAAAAATCCATCCAAACGATTCACATCACAAACCGCATATCAATGGAAAGACCAAGTGAAGGATCCCGACCCGGATTAACCTCATGAACCCGAGGGACCTCCCTAAGACTCCAACTCCGATATAGAAACTTTTCCTAAACCATAAATTAAAACTGTGGAGCCAACCCCCTTTACAATTTCTTCACATATCTTTTAAAATAACAAGTGAAGCTAAGTGCTAAAAAAATTTTTCTTTCTTTTCCAACACTTAGATTTTTTTTCAGAAAATCGCCGCAGTTTCCTCTCGTTTTTCTGACTTTCCCAAATTTACAAAACCCGATGAAAACATTTAAAACACTTTAAACTTCAATTCATCAACTTCGATATTAGACTCGTCCACAACCCAATCAAACACAATATACATATATATACATTTATTTCTTTCAAATCATCAAAACATTTAAACCTTCTTCAATTCCATGCATAATTTTATCAAAACATGACAAAATATTCACATATACAATATACCATTTCAATGCAGTCACATGCCGCCTCGATAGCTCGACTCACCGCACAGAGGGTACTCACCGATGCACCCGTCTCGTGTCCCGAAAATATTTGTTGAAACATATGGAAAGAGAGCTAAACGAGCTCAAAGGAAGGTACATTTTCATTTATATAACATTTTCAAGACATATCAAAATAATACATACTTATACAATTAAAATCCATTTATACATTAAACATTTATGCCTTAAACTTTCTTTCCATAAATACTTATATCATTAAAATCACTATGCTTAAACATTTATAATTTAAACTCTTCTTTCAATAAATACTTTATGATTTAAAATCCATTTATGCTTTTAAGAATTTATGTTTAACTTTTCCATAACATTTATGCATTTAAAATCCATTTATGCTTAAGAATTATGCCTTAAACTTTCTTTCCATAAATACTATGTATTTAAATCCATTTATGCTTTAAGCATTTATGCCTTAAACTTTCTTTTCTATTTCTTTCTTTCATTCTTTTGATGGAACCCAGGAATAAACACCGAACAGCTTTCCGGCACTGAAATAAGAGTGACATCACATCTACCATAACCACTACGTCAAGGAGAAACTCACGCTTGTATAGGGTTCCAAATTATAGTACTTTATCACGTGTAAGGATATTACTCTAGACACCTATTTCCCTCCTCGCTTAGTAACCTATAACTTTACCCTTAATCCTTACACGCTAGTAGCTACTTCGCCGATATCACCATAATACCATAGGGGTTTAGGGTAACCATCAAGAAAACATTTCTTCAAAATACATTTATAAATACATTTAAATCCTTTACTTTATCATTAAAACACATATGCATACTTTAAAACATTTTTAAACTTTCATAATACCTAACATATGCATACATATTTAATACACATATAAATATATGCATTGATGCAAGATAAAACAATGCAATATAAAACATTTCCATATGCCTTAACATTTACATAAAATTTACATTAAACTTTCAGTTTAACATTAAAACCATTCACTTTTAAAACTAAATTCTCAAAATATCATTTTCACTCGCGCTCACCGCCCAATTCCGCTTGCTTCCCGCTGAGTTCCTGCCTCGTCCGATCATCCTTTCACCCTTTTCCAAGAAAAATCACAACTATACATTAATCATAACTTCCATTTTAATCCACCATACAATATCTAGTTTAAAGCCAAATGAACAAATTACCCTTAAGCACTAAAACTCATTCATTTGGCCAACCTTTTTCCAACTATACCCTATAGACTTTATGACTCAAAATTATTCAAATGGTCTTCAAAATTTATGAAACTCTTGATTTGTGTTCTGATATATCAAATAACATCTCTTAAATTTTCAATTTAAAATTCCGTCTCTAGTTCTCAACTATATAACACAATCTGCAATAACAACACTCAGTTTGGCAGAACAAAATCTTGCACATAGCTCCACTTTGAACCATTTTCTGGGCACTTTAAGTTTACAATTTGCATGAACTTCCTTTAGATAAATTTTTTTCCCTAGAAGTCTATTTTACCCAGAATTCTAATCATCAATTTGGATGAGTGCAAGCTATGGCCAAAACACTACAACCATACCCAAAACATAGCAAAATCAGTGAGTTACACGAGTCACCTTGCAGTCCGTATTTGGGAGCCTTAGAGCTACCTTTGGCTCTTTGGTCCTTCTATACATTTGTAGCCCTATCTCTTATGATTCTTTACCAATTGAATCAATTCATTTGGATGATTCTAACGTAATCTATAGCCAAAATACAAAACAAGGGTTTTACAGAAATTTTACAAAGATTCCCTTTTACTTTACAACATGATCTTTATGCCCTCAATTCATTTCTTTTCTAACCACTTCCCATGCATTATACCTCAATTTCATAAATCCCTAACCAATTTCAACATATCATACACAATGCATTATCAAACCCTAACCATTACTCACTTGATTTGTCAAAACCCTAATCTAATCCATGGCTTTCTCAATTTATCTCAAAATCATCATCATTCAACCCTAAATGCCACTAATTTAACATCCATACAAGAAAATCAAAATCATTAGGTATGAAAACATAAAATCCAACTTTCCCACCATTAAAAACTTACTTGTTTTTGGTTTTCCTTGGCTCCTCTCTTGATTCCACTTGTAGATCACTTGAAGAGTTTGAATGAGGAGAAAATCACATCTCATACTTGGCCCTTTCACTTTTCTTCTTGCTTCCCTTTCTCTCCTTTCTTTCTCTTTCTTCCCTCTCCTTTCTCTCCTACGGGCTCTCCTCCTTGAGACAACTTTAACCCTCTTAAATTATATTTTGACTAACTCTTCCAAAATCTGGCTCTTTCATACTTGCAAAATTACCTTTGAACCAAATAAGCCTATCGTCCATCTCTAATGAATCACAACCATTAACCTATTATTTTATTCATAACTTAGTCATTAAGAAAAGTTTTAATTGGCTCTCATAATAAAATATTCCTTTATAGCAAATTTTTATCTCGCCACCTTATAATGCTTTTATATCGATTATATGTCAAAATATTCTATGGTCGTTTATATTTAAATTTGAACATAAATATTTTAACTAAATCCTTCACATTGAATTTCAGGCTCAAATCAATCGAAATCGGGATTAAAATCATTAAAATTCCAGAATCCTGACAATAGCGCATTATTACCCGACCACGCTCGAATCACCTCGGAAACTATCCAAACGTAACTCCGTTTCACTCTATTTCAGTTTCAAGTAGTCTTTATGATTTATTCCAGACCTTTCAGATGCAATAATTTCCGAAAAATTTCTAAATAAGAGTCTAAATTTTCTAAATCCTCGAACAATATTCACTTAAATCTCCTATTCTCTTGTAAATATCGCTTAAAGTCATAGGAACTGAAATTTCTTACCAATTCCTTTGCAAACCCTCCATTCTGATATAATAAGAAAATCATTATTCCTTAGGGCATCTTGCCATAATTTAAAATTCCACTTCACGTCCAAATGACGTCCTAAGATTCTAAATTCTAATCTACCCTCGTTTCTATCATTGACCTCTAATCATTTCAAAACTATTATTATAATATTCAATAAGGTCAGTTTTACTAATCACCCTCCTATAAAAAATTTCGTCTCGGGAATTCTTAAATTCTCATGTCGTTTCCTCTCTACCGTGATTCATCCACAACACACCTTTTACTAAAGGAATCACTTTGCTTCAAAGATCCTAATCATTTCGATCAACAATTTGTAAATCGGTCTTCTTTCTTCATACGTCAAATCTTCTTTCAATTCAACCCAATTGATCTCTTTAACACATGTGAACTGGCTATATACTTTCGGGCAGAAATGTAAAATATGTCATGTATTCGCCAATTCAGGTGGCAACTCAACCAAGACGCTACCTCCAATTATTATTTTCTATAATTTCATAAAGTCCTATTATAGAGAGGACTTAACTTCCCTTTCTTTCCGAATATCAACATTCTTCCCAGGTGATATCCTCATAAATACTCTAATCCCCACCTAAAATTCCAAATCTCTCCGTTATCAACATAACTTTTCACACCCGAAAGGCTATCTTTAATCTATCACCGATAACTTTAACATTATATGTTGTAGCTCGAACAATTTATGAACCTAAAAATTTTCTCCCTTTCCTCATATCCCAACATAATGGAGTCCTACACTTCCTTCCATATAAGGCCTCATAAGGCGCCATTTCAATGTGCTCGTATGATAACTATTATCAGAGGGAAAACTCCATTAATGGTAAATGTCTTTCCTAACTTCCTTTAAACCTAACACACAAGCCTTGAGCATAACTTCCAATGTCTCAGATGGCTTTCGCATTGGTCATCCGTGAAGTCGCACAATCTCTTTTATATACAACTCGCCAACTTCCTCAACTAAGTCACTATTTTTCCATAGGTAGGAAATCGACCGATTCACAATCTATCCACAATCACCTATATCACGTCATAACCACTCCGCAAAGTGGAAATAAAAATCCATCATGATTCTTCCCATTTCCACTCCAGGGATCTAAGAGAATTATAAGAACCCTGCAAATCTTTGATGCTCAACCTTAACTTTTGACAATGAGACATTTAGAAATAAATTCTGCAACATCTTCTTTATACCCTCTCCACCTTAGTATTCCCTTAGGTATGATACATTTTAGTGTTTCCCGGGATGCATCGCTCTATGTAGAAGAGTGAGCCTCTCCCATAATTATTTCTTTAATCTTCCACATCTAGTACACATAACCTCGTGACTCATCATCACTATGCCCATATGCCCGCACTAAAATCCTTTTAACCCATTCGCACTCAGCCTTCCCTTTTCAATTTAATCATGATCGTATTCGAGTCTATAGCTCCCTTACCTTGTCTAATAGTACAGGACTAATATCCGTCAATTCTTAGTCTCTCGCACCTAAAGACCTCAATTCCATAAATCTAGGAGGCACACAACCTTAGGTGAGAGATATGAACCCGTAGGCTTCCTACTAAGAGCATCAGTTACCACATTAACATTTCCCCGATTGCACTAATAGTGCACTCATAATCCTTAATGAGTTCAACTCCATCTCCTCTCCGTCTCATATTTAACTTTCTATGTGAATAAATATTACATGTTCTTGTGGATTTGTAAAAATTTTACATGCAACTCATATCGCAATGCCTCCATATACGTAGAGCAAAGACAAGCAACAACCAACCCAGTTATGTCTCGTATAATTCTCGCTTCATGCTTTCAATCGTCTCTTTAAATCATATGCTATCACATTTTCATGTTGCATTAACTCACCCCCTAGCCTCGGCCTCTAGAAGCATCACAATATACTCTTATATCCTTCTCGCTCGACTTAATTGTAAGAACTAGGCTAAGGTCAAATTCCTTTTAGTTCACATCGAATCTTTTTCTCGACATGTCTACCATACAAACTTTTCATCTTTCCTTGTCAATTTAGTCAAAGGATCCGCTAACTTTGAAAATCCCTTAACAAATCCTTCCGAGCACACCGCTAAACTCTAGAAAACTTTGTATCTCTCGTCACATTCGTAGGTGGTTTCAAACACAATTTTCTCAATCTGAGGATCAATAGAAACCCCCTTCACTGAAATCACATGCCTTAGAAAGGCAACACTGTCTAACCATAACTAGAATTTACTAAGTTTGGCATACTAAGTAAATAGAATTTACTTAGATGCTCCTCATGATCTTCATTACTGCTTAAATAGATTAAAATGTCATCAATGAATACTATAACAAACTGATCTAAATAAGGCTGAAAGATCCTATTCATAAGATCCATAAAAGCGGCCGGATATAAGTTAAATTCAACTAGCATGACTAAGAACTCATAATGCTTATACCGTGTTTTGAAAGTTGTCATAGAACATCCTCCCGACCTAATCTTTGATGGTAACCCAGCTTAGGATCCATTTTCAAAATAATTCCTCGTTCTCAGAATGGATCAAAAGATCATCAATCCGTGTAAATGGGTGTTGATTGCGTATTTTCACTTTATTCAACTCTCTGTAATCAATATACAATCTAAACTTTCATCATCATTTTTTTTATAAATGTAACCTAAGACTTCAAGGCGAAGTAATTTCATTCAACAAAACCCTTACTCACAAGCTCATCCATTTATACTTTCAATTCTTTCAATTCTTTCAACTTTACATGAGCCATCATATAAGGTGCCTTATAATTGGTTCTAGGGGTCATTTCAATCTAAAATTAATATATATATATATATATATATATATATATATATATATATATATATATATATATATATTTTTTTTTTATATATACTCTAGAAGATCCTCCTGAAATACATCCTAAAATTATTTGACTATCAGAATATCTTCCATTCGACTACCATTAGCCTCACCTCTAATAGCATAAGCAGTACTTGGATATAACTTTCAAGTATTTTACTAGCCCACATAACTGGTCATATTATTGGTAGGTAGTATTTTTTCAGAACCCACATAAAACAACCTCTGTCTTCCTTGGCTTATAGAACCTAACCTCTTTCCTATAACGATCCTTTGTAGCATGATGCCTAGATAGTAAATCCATGCCTAATATAACATCAAAGTCATGGATATCTAATAATATCAAGTCTACCAAAAACTCCTAGCCTCCAATAATCACTCAAGTTGTAACAATCAACTTTTCCATACTTTCCTAGGTGGCAAAAATCCCACCTGCTACACATTCATCATCATGTCTTCAATTTCTTCCATTTTCTTTCAAAATTACAATTAATAATTCACTCACGTCATTGATTCACTTAAGCTAAATTTTAAAACCCATACATTTTCATAATTAACCATCTCATTACCCTCTAGCCACGACCATGCCTTTTCAGATCCCCTATTCCGTCATAATTTCTTGCCTCTAATTTTACCCTCCAATGGACACCACTACCACTCGGCTGATTAAATGTCAGGCTAACATCCGAGCTTCATCTCGCCTAAAGGTATCCCATTCCTCTTACAACCTCGGTGAGGCGTGGCGGCCCTACGCAGATCATGTGGAGGAACATACGCACTCATAAACATGTTCCTCGTGGTGGTATCACCATTCAGAGCTCTCCTGGTGGGTGGTCGGCCTCGACGACGCATTTTTCTGTGAATTAAAATTAATATGTCATGTAATGTATATATGATTTTAAATCACATAAATTTTTATTATTATTATTTTTTTTTTATGAAATCTTAAAAGAAAACATAAAACAATCATATAAAAATAAAATTTTCAAATCTTATAACATTTTCAAAACTTCGCCCGATACCACGCTGAAGGATCCCTGACCCGACATTAACCTCATGAACCCGAGGACCTCCCTGCACTCCAACTGGGATATAGAAACTTTTCCTTAAACCATAAATTAAAATCCGTGGAGCGAACCCCCTTTACAATTCTTCACATATCTTTTAAAATAATATGGTTAAGTGCTAAAAAAATTTCTTTCTTTCTTTTTCCAACACTTAGATTTTTTTTCAGAAAATCGCCGTAGTTTTCCTCCGCTTGACTTTCCCAAATTTACAAAACCTGATGAAAACATTTAAAAACACTTCTAAACTTCAATTCATCAACCTCCATATTAGGACTCCTCGTCCACAACCCAATCAAACACAATATACATATATATACATTTATTTCTTTCAAATCATCAAAACATTTAAAACTTCTTTAATTCCATGCATAATTTTATCAAAACATGACAAAATATTCACATATACAATATGCAAATTATTTTCAATGCAACACATGCATCGTCTCCCCTCGATAGCCTCGACCATCGCACGTGAGGGTACTCTACCGCATGCACCTGTCTCAGTCCCAAAATATTTGTTGAAACATATGGAAAAAGAGGAGCTAACGAGCTCAAGAGTGTACATTTTCATTTATATAACATTTTCAGTACATATCAAAATAATAGCATACTTATACAATTAAAATCCATTTATACATTAAACATTTATGCCTTAAACTTTCTTCCATAAATACTTATACCATTAAAATCAGTTTATGCTTAAACATTTATACTTTAAACTTTCTTTCAATAAATACTTATGCATTTAAAATCCATTTATGCTTTAAGAATTTATACCTTAAACTTTCTTTCCATAAATACTTATGCATTTAAATCCATTTATGCTTTTAAGAATTTATGCCTTAAACTTTCTTTCCATAAATACTTATGCATTTAAAATCCATTTTATGCTTTAAGCATTTATGCCTTAAACTTTCTTTCTTTATTTCTTTCTTTCATTCTTTTGATGGAACCTGTGGAATAAACACACCTACGCTTCCGCATCGACCAGAAGTGACAAATACATTCCAGCTATAACCACTACGGCCGTGAGAAACTCACGCTTGCATAGGGTTCCAAATACAAGTACTTTATCACGTGTAAGGATATTACTCTAGACACCTATTTCCTCCTCGCTAGGTAACCTATAACTTTACCCTCTTAATCCTTACACGCTTTAAAAAGCATTTCTACCGACATATCGCTCATACACTGCTGTGGGTTTAGTGGTAATCCATCAAGAAAAACATTTCTTCAAAATACATTTATAAATACATTTAAATCCTTTACTTTATCATTGGGAAACACATATGCATACTTTAAACATTTTTAAACTTTCATAATACCTTAACATATGCATACATATTTAATACACATATAAATATATGCATTGATGCAAGATAAAACAATGCAATATGAAACATTTCCATATGCCTTAACATTTACATAAAATTTACATTAAACTTCAGTTTAACATTAAAACCATTCACTTTTAAAAAACTAAATTCTCAAAATATCATTTTCACTACGCTTCACCGCCAATTCCGCTTGCTTCTCGCTGAGTTCCTGCTCCCGGGTCCGATCATCCTTTTCACCCTTTCCAAGAAAATCACAACTATACATTAATCATAACTTCCATTTTAATCCACCATACATTATCTATTTAAAAGCCAAATGAACAAATTACCTTTAAGCACTAAAAACTCATTCATTTTGGCCAAATCTTTTCCAACCATACCCTATAGACTTTATGACTCCAAAATTATTCAAATGGTCTTCAAATTTATGAAACTCCAGATCAGTTCTTGATATATCAAATAATACTTTAAATTTTCAATTTAAAATTCCGTCTCTAGCCTCAACCATATAACACAATCTGCAATAACAACATCACTCAGTTTGGCAGAACAAAATCTGCACATAGCTCCACTTTGAACCATTTTCAAGTACCCAAGCTTACAAATTTGCATGAACTTCCTTTAGATAAATTCTTTCCTAGAGTCTATTTTACCCAGAATTTTGAATCACTCAATTTGATGAGTGCAACCTACTCTATGGCCAAACACTACAACCATACCCAAAACATAGCAAAATCAGTGAGTTACACGAGCTCACCTTGCAGTCCGTTTGGGAGCCTTTAGAGCTACTCTTGGCTCTGGTCCCTTCTATACATTTGTAGCCCTATCTCTTATGATTCTTTACCAATTGGAATCAATTCATTTGGATGATTCTAACTTAATCTATAGCCAAAATAAAAACAGGGGTTTTATAGAAATTTTTACAGCATTCCCTTTACTTTACAACATGATCTTTATGCCCTCAATTCATTTCTTTTCTAACCACCTCTATGCATTATACCCTTCAATTTCATAAATCCCTAACCAATTTCAACATATCATACACAATGCATTATCAAACCCTAACCATTACTCACTTTGATTTGTCAAAACCCTAATCTAATCCATGGCTTTCAATTTATCTCAAAATATCATCATTCAACCCTAAATGCCACTAATTTAACATCCATACAAGAAAATCAAATCATTAGGTATGAAAAACATAAAACTAACTTTCCCACCATTAAAACTTACTTGCTTGGTTTTCTCCTTGGCCCTCTCTTGATTCCACTTGTAGATCACTTGAAGAGCTTGAATGAGGAGAAAAATCACATCTCTGTACTTGGCCCTTCACTTTTCTTCTTGCTTCCCTTCTCCTCCTTTCTTTCTCTCTTTCTTCCCTCTCCTTTCTCTCCTACTGCCTCCTCCTTTTGAGACAACTTAACCTCTTAAATTATATTTGACTAACTCTTCCAAAATTGCCCTTTCATACTTGCAAAATTACCTTTGAACCAAATAAGCCTATCGTCCATTCTAATGAATCACAAATCCATTAACCTATTATTTTATTCATAACTTAGTCATTAAGAAAAAGTTTTAATTGGCTCTCATAATAAAATATCTCCTTATAGCAGCCTTTATCTCGCTTTCACCTTATACCGCTTATATCGATTATGTCAAAATATTCTATGGTCAAGCCTATATTTAAATTTGAACATAAAATATTTTAACTAAATCCTTCACATTGAATTTCAGCTCGAAATCACCCCGAAATCGTATTTAAAATCATTAAAATTCCAGAATCCTGACACAGCCAGATTATTACCCGAATTACGCTCGAATCACCTGAAACTATCCAAACTTAACTCCGTTTTCACTCTTTTATTTCGCTCATTTTTATGAGGATTTATTCCGCATCTTTCGTATTTTCTACACCTCCGAAAAATTTCAGCGTTGTGCTCCAAATTTTCATTCCGAAATCACTATTCACTTAAATCTCCTATTCTCTTTGTAAATATCGCTTTAAAGTCATAGAACTGAAATTTACCAATTCCTTTGCAAACCCCTCCATTCTGGATATAATAAGAAAATCATTATTCCTTAGGGTATTCTACAATTTTCGAAAATTCCACTTCATGTCCAAAATGACGTCCTGAGCATTCTAAATTCTAATCACCGTTTCTATCATCGACCTCTAATCATTTCAAAAACTATTATTATAACATTCAATAAGGTCGGGGTTTTACAATTACAGACCAGAACTCATCAAGACCATTACCTTGGTCCAACAAATGTGGCGGCTCAAAACTCGATCCAACAAATGCCAACTTTGTTTTTGTCGATCTTTCAACCTGAGGAATCTGCAAAAAGGACCACGAAATGAGTTCAGGGTCCAAAATGGTGGGAGGGAGGTACGGGGTGGCCCCGGGCGGTCGTAAAATGGCCTGAAAAGTTGGAATTTTCTCCGGCAGAACTCCACCTGGGTACGCCGCCACTTCCCTCGCAGCCCGATCCCGGCGTCCGGCACGGCCGGGGCCTTGAAACTTACCCGCTGGATCGTCCGATGTCCCCCCTCCTCCCTATCAGACGCGTGTTGCAGGTGGCCGGCCTGTGGTGCCTCCTTTGGTCCAAACCCCCACGTCTCGCAAATGGTCAAACAACCCAACTTGGTGTTCAATGATTCGAGAGTTTTCCTAGGGTTTTGGAGCTCAAGAGGTGTTTTTGTACAGCGCTTTCATTCGGCATCCAAAGTTATGCAAGCTTATATAGGGCCTAGGTCGCTGTAAAACCCCGCATGCACTTGAACACCGGTGCCGCCGCTTCAACTTCTCATAGTCAGAACTTTATCCAGAACGGATTGTGACGTTCCGCCCGTCTATGAACTCGTATCGACGAGGCCTACGAAATGGTGCCTTTAGTTAACCAAAACTATTCATCCTCGAAAAAGTCAACTTGGGCCCACATACTAAGTGTTGGTCAAACTTGGTCAAACGTGTTAAAAACTCGTATTATTTGGTACGGGTCGTTACATTCACAGTAATGTAAAGTCATTCTCTGATATTGTATTTCAATATAATTTTTGTTATATTATTTTTTTTTTTCAATCAAAAACTAGATTTCTTATAATAAATTGATTCACTTACGAAGAAAGAAACAAATGTATGTGTTTTGTATAAAAAATGTATATTATAAAATTTACAAGTCACAATATCTATTGTAAAGGAAAATAGTTAAAAACATATAAAAAATAATTGACACATACTTAAGTTGGTAACCATCTATTTATTAAATAATATAAGATATCATTAAATAGATATATAAACAATAAAATTTCAACTTTAAGAATTCAATTTGATTGCCTTAAATTCACCTCATACATATAATATCAAAAAAATACATCCTTGCTATAAATATTATGGACATTGTATATAAAAGTTATGTAAATAACATAAAAACTTTTATTATAGAAACAAATGTTATCCTATTTCAATTTAACATAGTGGTTATTGTATAAAATACACTTACTTTATAAAATAACATTAAATTCAAGGGTAAACAAGATATGTATTACAACTTCAACATAATCGTCATTGTTTAGACATACATTTATTTTGTAAATAAACATTAAATTTAAGGCTAAACTGTGACATGCAAGGTAAGAATATTCAAAATTTTCACTCACACTAAGTCTTAATGCATAGAATTGCAATAACATGCACCATAGCTTTTGATAACTAAATAATAATTTTAGATGCGGCAAAGTACTTGACAACCAAAAATAAAGGATGTAATAGCAATATTAAGTCTCATAAAAGATTCAATATAATAACGATAAATATTGAGATAAGATAATTATGAAGGAAGATGAAAGTTGATATATCTCATTGAACAATAGAAAATCATTGATCTTAAGTATAATAATCAATATTAATTCTAAAAGCATCAATAAAGTTGGAGAATTGTTTTTTAAATTTTACCAATTCTTCCACATGTTGTACAAAGGATCGTGATCTCCCTCGATGAGTAAAAGGCAACTTCTGTAAGACCCGAAAAATTTCAATTTCTGGAAAAAGAGTAAAATCGTAATTTCGGTAAAAATTCTGAAATTTATTCTCTAGATCTTGGATGACAAAACGGATTTCACCGTTGGAATCGTCTCGTGAAATCTAGCTAACACATAGAATTCCGAGACAACGGAATTTGCACATTTTTCGAGGCATCGAAGCCGTGCCGAAAATGATCATGGCGTGACAAAAGTCACATATAACATATACTCATGTTACACAAGTTGCATGAGTAGAGAAATTATGGAAATGGACGGCCGAGATAGTGCCAAGTGTCAAACCGGGCTATTAAGTGGACATATCGATCATTATTTAAATTTTAAATGGCACTAAAAGACAAAAATTTAAATAAGGCACGCTTCCTACCTATGAAAGGAGCCAAAACGCGGAAGCAAAAAGAAAAGGGGATGCAGTGAGGTGCAGTTTGACATTTTAGAGTGAGAAGGTGTGACTTCTATATAAAATAACGCAATCTGACCGTCAATTCTTCAGGCAAGAAGGAAAGTCGCTCTACGCAAGTAAGGGCAACGCTGCGGCACCGGGTTGAGTTTTGACAAACCCCGAGGTATGAATTTATCTCACGGATTTTGCACTTTATTTGTAAGACCCGAGAAATTTCAAATTTTGAAATAAGGGCAAAATCGTAATTTCGACATAAATATTGTACTAATGTTAAAATCCGTAATTAATTTTCACAGATCTCATGACAAAACGGATTTCACCGCTGAATCGTCTCGAAAAATCTAGCTAGCATGTAAAATTTCGAATTTTCCCAGACAATAATTCTACACGCCGAGGCATCGCGGCTCGTGTCAGAACTATATTTTCAGCGACGAAAGGCACATATAACAAGTACTCATGTACCATAAGTGGTATGAGTAGAGAAATGATGAAAATGGACGGCCGAGATAGTGCCGAATATCAAATCTGAGAAAAAAGGGACATAAGCGTCATTTTGTAAATGTTTAAGTGACTAAAAGACGAAATAGTGTACATGGCCATCTTCTCCAAATTAAAAGTGAGCAAAACGTGAGAGGCAATTCGTGAGATGCAAGTATCAATGGAGTTTTCTGCAGAGAGAAGGTCTTCTCTCTCTAGAAATACGCGACGGACCGCTTGATTGACGAAAAACATAAGGAAATGTTCTACGCTATGTGCTACGCGTGGACCCCGGGTTTGCGAAGCCTTGACAACTCCAAGAGGTAGGATTTTCTCCTCACTTCATGCCTTTATTCCCAATTTTTATTTGCCATGTTTCATTGCTCATACTGAGAGTTGCTTTGATCGGTCCCAAAACATGGGACCGAATTGTTAGAAATTATTGGGGATTTTTCCCACCATCCGTGACTGCCCAGAATTTTTGGGCTGTTTGTGTGGAAATTTTCCATTTAAAATACATGTATTGATATGAAAAAGCAATGAATGGGTTGAGATCTGGCCCCAAAACACGGGATCGACCGTGGAATTTTTGGAGGTTTTTGGGCTGTCCGTGAATGCCCAGAAACTGTTGTGGGCTATTGTGTTAGAATTTGTGTAATAAATTCTATTTTGGTGATTAGGAGACCGGAAATGGGAATGAAAATCGGTTCCACCAAGAGGAACCGGTGTAGGAGGTGTGGGCTGCCCGTGACAGCCCACTGCTGTTGGGATCGTAAAAAACAGCCCTGGTTTGTAGTGAATGGATAAGAACTGTCCATGTGTTGTGTGCTTGAAATGGTATGAAATGAATGGCTTGAGTTGTGTGGAATTAAATAGGTTAATACATTATTTTAATGTGTTATACAATGGACACAATTATGTTGAATTAAATTGTGTTTCAGAAAGCAGTCAGGTTGATTTTAAAATGTTAATGCATAAGCTTTATGTATTACATAGAGGTCACAATTATGTGGAATATAATTGTGTGTGTAGGTCATTGGAGATGAGTTTGATCATTTAGCCCAAAGTGAGCTAATTTGATGTGATATATGAGTTGTATAATTACATAACATGATTGTGTGATTTGATTTATGCGAGTATATTCATGTTTATATATTTGCATGTGTTGTATGAATTATTGAAATGGCATCATAATGCATTTCATATGCACTGGGGTATCCTAGAGAGATAGGAGTTAGTGCATGGTATAAGTCTAGAGAAGACGGTTCAGAGGATAGTCTAAAAATGTTAATTATCGGAGGGTAGTCCACAAACTTAAAATATCAACCGTCGTGATGCCTCCAAATTTTGATATTTATTCATCTGAGAATTCATTGAACAAATAATATATATCAACTGGCCTGAGCGGTCCAATCTGACATATATCTACTCCAGGCTGCCCACCACCAAAATAAATTCTATACAAGGCTTAAAGTGAGCGTGAGAGAGTCGGTGAGGACTCCTGATCCGAGCTGGTCATAAGACATTCGGCAGGACATGCATTTGCTTGAATGTGTGTTTAAATCTGGAACATTGCACTGCACTTAGGTGGTGAGAGCCCACTTAGCATGCATTCTCCCATCGAGCTTTAGCTCACTTCACTGATCCTTTACAAAAATCTGAGCGCAAGCAGGAGACCCTGGCCCTGAGGTCGAGCGCTGAAGAAAGCCGGAATGTGGCTTATGGATGTTTACATGCATTAGAACGCTTCCCCTCATTTTAATATATAAAAAGGTATAAGAGTAAATCATTAACTCTTGCATTATGGATATAGTCGAAATACATTGCAAGATATGAACCGCTTTCGATATAAAGTGATTAGTATTGGTTTTCTGCGTCATATGCCGCTTTTGTAATCGTGGATTGACGCTGGGACAGTTTTGGCGAAGATTTTGTATTTGGGTAGAGCTCAGACAAAAAGCGAGACTCGCCTCGATGCCAGTGGAAAATGTCGTCAATTGACATTCACTTAGTATTCATGGTCGACGGAGAAATAACGGACTTCGTGCTTGGGGCTACATTATTTAAGTGTTATAATTTTTTTACCATTGACAGCTCAATTGACCAGGTATTGATCGTGGAGGGCCTCTGTTTGGGTGTTTATATCATAAATTTATTAAATAAATCTTTTGTGGTTTGATGGTATGAGGCCTGAATAATAATTATGGGAAATGTAATGCAATGAACCGCGAACAATAACTCGAGGGTTTCAATCGCTCGGTGAATAGTGTTCACAAAAATAATTTTAGAAATAATGTGTTTGGTCGAGTAATCTAAATCGAATTGCTTCGCAAGGGATAAATTATCCCATGAGCGAATTCTTCGTGTAATGAATTGGTGGAAATTGTTACGACATGTTTGTGTGATTTAATTATGTGAATATATGCATGATTATATTTACATGTGTTATATGATTGTATTGGAATTGGCATTTATGTATCCATATGGCAATCGGGCAACCCTAGAGCGATAGGAGTGAGTGCAATGAGGTGATTCGAGAGAATGGTTTTGAGGGGTCACTCAAATAATAATAATTATCTGAGGTAGTCCATATAAACATCAATCAAGCTCGAGTCGCCTAATTGATATACATCGAAGGGCTGTCCAATAAATATAAATCGGACTCGGTCCACTACTTATATCGGAGGGTTGTCCATAACAAAAACAAACATCTTTGCTGAAAGCCAAGGTTTCCTACACGTGGCTTAGGTAAGTGTGAGAGCTTCGGTGAGACCCGGATATGAGTTGAGGTCATGGTGACATTCAAGTAGGATCACGCATTTACTTGAATGTATGTTTTACTGGAGCATCAGACATGCACTTAGGTGAGAGAGCCCAATTAGGTGATTCACCATCGAAAATAGCCTCACCTTGTCGAGGATATTATTTTCGGTGTACAGGAAAGACGAGGAGATTCGCCATCATAGAGGTCATGAAGAAAGTTTGGGTCAGGGGCTTCTGGTTTTATTTATGTATACATGTATTAAAATTCACTTTGATATGTTTGTGATAAGAGTGAATTATCAACTTCAATCCATGAGATATGTATTTATTGGGATATATTGGCTGAGGATGACGCAGGCCTGGTGGCCATTATTTACCTCATTCGACCCTATGTGGTCGTTGACGGTCAGAGCTAGAAAAATTTCAGGTAGAGCCCTGTGACAAAGACTCCTCATTCGATTTTCGTGAGATGTCGGGTCACCCGACATTCACGTAGTGAGCTCCGCTTGGTCACCTGCTAGTCAACTAATTTCGGGATTCGGGGTGTCAACTTCATTCTATTTTTCTGTTCAAATGTCGAATAGCCATATATGATTAAAGTTAAAATCGTACCCCAGCATTGTATATATTATCATGTTTCATTATTAGCAAATCAAACTAAACAAGATTTTGATGAAGACTCCCACTTAAATTTTCCGAGGCAATCTATCACATAACTTAATCCATTGCCTTTGAATCAAATAACATGTTTATATGGATGTTGTTTACCAGCCACTACAAGAGAACTTCTTGGAAATGTTTCAGACACTTATTCCTATGTTTCTATAATTAGAAATATATTTATTTTTCGATGGCCTTCACATGATTTTGAGTAAGATCAATTACAAACTTTTCCCATACACCACAAATAATAGTAAAATAAAATATATTTAGGTTTGTAATGAGATAAACATGGATAATAACAACTTATATATAAAATTTTTACCATATTGTTAGATAGTTTTTAATTTTATTCCAAGTCACAATAAAAACAAGGTTAAGTCTATCACAAAGTTCATTTATTAATCATAATTTAATAATGCTGAATGTTTAGAGAAAATAAAAATTATAAGGAAAAAGATAATTGTTTACCTATATGGATCTATTTGAGATGGTCAAAACATTCTAAATTACGATATCATGATAATAAAGATAAATGCTAAAGAAGATCAAAGATAATAAAATAACAAGTATCACTAACTCACAAAATTTGGAAGTTAATAGAATGTATTAATAAAGTAATTCAAGGATCAATAACTGATTTGGATTTGTCTTTTTAAACTACATTTTAGAGTTAATCAATGCTTCATCGCACTTTAGAGCTTAAATTTTATTTCTTCATAATATTTACACGAATAAAATGGAAAAAACAAGAATGTATTTCTTTCATATGTTCAACTAAAGATAACATAAAATTTTTGCAAACCATATCAACTAAACATGGAAGTCGTGATTATAACAATAATAATGATAACAAATGATAATAAGGCAAAAGCATACACTCATATGATATCAACACTAAAACAATTTAACAATTATCAAAGCTGCCAAACTTTAAATCAATATGATACACTCATGTAACACTTCTAACGAAACAAAGGTCCTCAATACTTTGTTCATATACATGTTTAGGTTTACATACTGATATGTACTTCAATGGTGATATAATTTAATCACATATTAACATGATGAAGAAAATAATTAAACAACTATAAGAATCAACAATGAATATCTTTAAACATCATACCGCAATTTCCATCATGAAAACTTTATCAATTTCTGACATATCGCCCACTTCTCAACATCCAATGGTGTATAGTTTACAATGGTCCTTTATCTCTGATTTCATTCTACTACTATCACACCTGGTTGGAGCATTATATTATGGTTTAATTTCAACTCCCACAAGTGACGATTTTTGGCTTGAATCAATTTGTCACCCCACACCTCGAGTATCTCCTCGAAATTTCTTATGTCTCTATAAGATTCACACCAAAATTAACAGTTCATATAAATTGTTGTTTTAAAAATAAAATGTCATTACAAAGCACCGTTATCATGCTCATGTTAATTCAACATGCATAGAAATATATCTATTCATACCTTAAACTTCAAATGTTTATGGTGACTACATTATATCAATCATTAATTAACATATTTTAGTTCAACTAAACAATTCTACTAATAATTTAGAGCAACATCACAAACCAAATATAGGATTAGACATATTTAAGATTACAACAAGTAATAATATTATGTCCAATAAGTAGAATCACATCCATGTAGTGTTATTTGGGATGGTGAAGGCACTGACTGTTCACTGTTGCATGGGCCATAGTATCCTCTACATCCCCTTAATTTCTGATGACTTCATCTACACCGCTTGCCTGACTATGACTACGAAGGTCATTCTTTCGAGCTAAACATTAGAAAATTCATAATAACAATTATCACATGTAATCTATTTAAAAAAAAAATAGACTTGTTGCAAAATAACACACCAAAGTTCATAATTTTAATTATATTCCAATATATTCAAAATAAACAATTATTTCTTAATGTCAACATTGCTTCAATTGCAAGTCTATGGCAGCAAGAAGAAAAATTCAATTTTCTTCGACGTGTCTAATTAAACTAATTCACTCATACACCAATGGAATTCTTCTAATTCATCATGCTTATTGTGAATTTTTGTTAAGATTCTTTATGTTTTCATAATCTTACAATTTTAGATAACTCTGGTATGTAATCTAGGATTTACTAAATATCTTTGCATAGCCGATTTGTATCAATTTTATCACTACTATTACAAGTCACTCGCCCACTCCAGCATTAAGAAATTACAAAATTAGTCAAAGAAACATATGATATTTGTTCAACACTAAGAGATATTTTTTATAGCTTAGCATTAATAAGTCTATATAGTACTAAAAAATAATCAAAAAATCCATTATTATGAGGTGACTTATTCAATTAAAACTAGTCTAACATGTCAGGCTGTGGAGTTATTTTTATGCCTATACGCATCCATCAAGCCCAATGCTGCATTACTATAGTGCCCTTGTGACACTTATCCTGATGCCTCTACACCAATCACAACTCGAATCTACGTGTCTCATGTCATGAGACCCACATGTGTAAACGACCAATAGGGCCTACACGTCCATACAAATACAAAATGCAATATATTATACAAAAAGGATTTCACTACAAATCGCTTGATTAAATTTATCCAAACTGGTTTTTGCCTGCACTTTACAAAATACAAGATACACATTCCAGGCCATTTCTTCATCTCTAGCCTTTGACATGTCTCCCATCCTCGTGCGCCTTCAGACTAAATAGTTTTTTCTTCGATGTACTGAGCAACACTTAAGAGTGAATTTTCCTACGGTACTCCTCACCCAAGTGCACATGTACGATTCAATGTAAACACACACTCACAAATATGAGATCTTACTTTAATGTCTACATGCTCAATCCCCATGTCTCGAGTCTCATCACTCTCACACTTGCCAAAGCCATGTATGAGGAAAATCCCGCTTTTCAAAACAAAAGCTCACTAAACACACACAGTTTCGCAAAAATATCGACTACCCTCCGAGTCGAATTGGCCTGAGAACTTTCCAAAACACTCATGGTCCTTTCATCCAAGGACTGGCTGACTATCTCCCAACCCACTCTCCTGGAAATCTTCCATCGAAATTCTTTCACAATCATGTTCCATTTTTATCTGATTTCTTTCATGTCATGCACTCACACCTAATTTCCTGTGGTGCCTTACACAGCGTGGGAATGGCAGTGCCATTTCCAAACCACTCATGCTAATATATTTACATGCATATATTAACCTAAATTAAATCACCACATCATGTTAACACATCAAATTCCATGCATTAACATATTAAATTCCACAAATTCAAGCCATTCATTTTAGCAAAATTTCATGCAAATAACACATGGACGTTGGTCCACCCACAGAAATCGGATCAAGTTTAACAGCCCCAACCGAATGCACAGCCCGTGGGCGTACCCCACTATAACATTGGTTCCACTTTGTGAAACTGAAAACCATGGCCATTTCCGGCCTCATACACATCAAAACATAATTTATTGCATAAATTATCACACAACCACCCAAAATAGTCCCTACACTATCCAAAACGAGTTCAAAATATTCCAATAATTCGGTCCCAAGTTTTGGGACCGATGAAACGGCCACTCACGACCTCAAATCAACCCAAGCATTAACAAAACACTTAAACAAGGGGTAAATCAAGTAGGAGAAACCCTACCTTCCTGAGTTTCTCAAACTCCCTGTCCAGTACCCACGCTGTAGCCTCGCCGTGGGGAGCAACTTCTTTTCTTGCTCACGTCTAAACCTACGATCGTCGGAACTTGCAGAGAAGGCAGAGCCTCTCCGAAATCCCTCTCCTTTATCTCTTTTTCTCATCTTGCCTTTCTCTCTCTCCTCGCGACGCCCAAAACCCGGGGTCCGTCGATCATCCACAACCCCGCTGAAACACTCGTGGATGCTCAAAAGACCCGACCTCTCCTCACGAAAATCTGCAGTAGTCTCCTTTCAGACGGGGAGCTCTACCCACATAACCCGTGATATAACCCGTCCCAACAACCAAATATAATAATCCATGAGTAAACCGCCACTGGGCCCACAAACCAATACTCATCCTAATACGAACTATATACAATAGTTTCAAGAGTTAAGAATTTACTTTATAGGAAACATATATTAAAATGAAAAGCATTCTAATACATGTATACATATTAAACCAAAGCCACAACCCGCTTTCTTCTCAAACTCTACTAGACGAGCCGTCTCTCGTATGCCCTCCTCGCACCGAAAAATGATATCCTCGATTGTGGGTGAGCTAATGCTCAAAGAGGAATCTGGGGCTTAGGTTACTCTCCACCTAAGTGTGTATGCAATGCTCCAAGGAAACACATTATCTACAAATGCATGATCTTACTCAATGTCTACCCGAACAACTCATACCCCGAGTCCCTCACCGACTCCCTCTACACTCGCTCTGCTTCACATATGAGAACTATTTTTCAAAACAAAGATGTTGTTTTTAATAGTGGACTACCCTCCAATATTAATAGTGGACCGACTCCGATGTTATATTTAGGGGACTACCCTCCGATGTTTATCAATTGGGTCGATCACTTAATTTAAAATATTTTGTAATGGATCACCGATATAAGAAGGGATCAACTGATATTTATTATTATTAGTCAACCCTTCGAAATCACTCTCTCAATGAACCATTCAAGCACTACTCCTATCGCTCTAGGGTGCCCCAAAGGGTATATGGGAATGCATATGATGCCAACTCCACTTATAATTATATAACACATGCAAATATATAATCATGAATATATTCACATAATTTAATCACACAAACATGCTGCAATTCACAACGATTACATCAAAACAGTCACTGGGCTAATTATCAAACACGAGCAATCCAACTTGAATTACTCAATCAAACACATTATTTCACAAAAATATTTTGTGAACACTATTCCTATGAACAGTGAAACCCTCGGGTTACTGTTCCCGGCAAATCACCAATCATCGGTTCACTTTGTGAACCCGAATTTCATGGCCATTTCCGGCCCTATGCACATCACAACACAATCCATGGATAACATAATAATTATTACCCAACAGTCAGAGCGTCACTGACCGTAAATTTGTTCCATAAATTAAACAATTTGGTCCCAAGCTTTATCCGATCAAACTGCTACTGGGTCACACCTCTAATCCAACCGAAACATTATAAAACACTTAAATAAAGTAAACCCAGCTAGGATAAACCCTATCTCTGAACACAAAAACTACCAAAATCAACAGTCTCACGCTGAGAACGCTCTTTCCTTCTTGTCTCTGACGACCCGATACAAATGGATCGCTTCTGTGAATAGAGAGAAGCCGATACTCTCTCTCACTAGAAAATGACAAAAATCTACTAATGGATCTTTTCTCTCCCTTCCCACATTTTTGTCCTTTCATCGTAAGAGATGACACTATTCAACTCTTTTTGTCTTTAGTGTGTCATTGAAATTTAAATAATGACCACATGCCCTTCTTTCCTGTGCTTTTGCATACTCCTGCACTATCTCTGCCTGGCCCATTTACACTTCCTCTACTCATGCCACTTTTGGCACATGAGTACGTGTTATAGGTGACTTTTGTCATATCGAATATCGTTTTACCCACAGACTCAAACTGGATGCCTCTGAAAATCAAATTCCGAATGTCTCATTCCACAAATTAAGTGCTAGCTAGATTTCACAAGACGATTCCAACAGAACTGTCATCATCCAGATCAGATAATAAATTTCTGATTTTAATCAAATTAATGCATTTCGCATTTTTCCTGAATTGGAATTCTGGTCTTACATTCCTTCCTTCCTTAAAGGAATTTTCGTCCCGAAATTTCGACAATCACATCAATTACATTTATGCAACATGCACTCACCATGTACGTGAACTCGTCATTTAATTATTAACCACTAAACTACGCACTGCAAGATGCGGCCCGCATCAAGTCTTCAGCTCCCACGTGGACTCCTCCACCCATAGTGCCGCCATAGCACTTCACTAGCCCTCACGGTCTCAAGGCCGCAAACCTTATCACTCGCTATCCAAAAATACACACTGTCCTTCCCCTCGGGGCGTCCCATCATTAACTCAATCTCATTCCTAACCACTAAGTATATGAGTCGGATCCGCGATACCCTGAGAGCATGGACGTGAAACACCTCGCAGGACACCGACATGTCGGGCCAGAAAGCCTAACCGGGTACGCAACAAAGGCTTATCCTCTCGAGTATCTCGGAAGGCCCAATAAATTCTCAAAGAATAGCTTCCTCGCTACCGAACCCGACCACTCTTGTGCATCCCTTCAAGAAATGTGATCACCAACCTGAACTTTAAGTGGTCACATCGACATCCGCATAGCTCCTTCCTGGCTTGGCCCGAGCCGAGAAGCCGTTGTCGATCGCTTCACCTTCTCGAGGTGTCTGACCGACGTGACCCGTGACTTGAGCTCTTCCACTCTCATTCAACATAACTAAGAATCTACTGCTTCCCATACACGCCTCATATGAGCCATTTGTATACTGGCCGACATAACTACACAGAAGTATCCCACTGTATGCAAATGCTCCTACTCCTATGACCTGCAGACATATGCTCGCAAAGATGTCCTCTCTAACACCTCAGGGATATAATCCACACAACGTGTAACCCTTACACAACCCTTACTTTCAGGTGTAAACGCTCACCTTCCCAAGGTCACAATCGTCGACAATCCAATGGATCACAACCTAGTCCATGTCGTATGACATCCATATACCAGCCCTCAAGCAAATTTCAACAACACCCAATGCAATTGCTAAAGTGGGTATCCAAACTGAGTCACTCCCGAATTCTATCACTCAACTCAAGTCTACGTGATAACTCACCGTGTAAGGTTTTCATCTGGGATTCGTGATACAACTCTTCTCGGCTCACCCCGAGACTCTTACATTCACACGTAAATCGGATATCTCCCGGTCTCTTACACCCTAACTCCGTGATTCTCACCTTAGGGATTAACGACTCTTTGCTTCGCCTTCCAACACACTATAATTACTCTTCATTTACTGAATTGAACTATAAGTCTTCATTGGACGCAGTCCTAAAGAGAAACTCAACCCACACTCACCATAAGTGGTGAATGACCATACCGTGCACCCACACCCGACTCGACACGATATCACCGTGCACACGAACGCACAATGCTATACCAGGACACACACCCTGGGTCCACCATGAGCAGAATCCTGAGATCCCCACCATAACTCGACCTATCGCACTAACTCTCAAATCGCATACATCCAGTGAAGAACATCTATACCCTCGTAGCTTTCAAAGCCCTAACTCTGTCAATCTTATGGTCTGTCTGGTATGACAAACTTTGGCTTAAGGTCCCACTACCACAACCTGGGATGGCTGTCAACTCATCCATGTCAAGCATGACATCAACAACCAATATGTCTACCACCCTAAGGTCTACTCACTCGTCGCGCAACTCGATCCGTCCCTCGACTTCAACCCACACTCGCCCTCCTCGCCTATCTCAGGCCGCTGGAGTGCTCAGACAAAGATCCCAAACCTAAAACCGGCTCCTCCTCGAATCTGCATTTCAGTAGCGCTGGAGGAAACGAACCGTATACTCTCCACTACAACAACTGGACTCCGCACCGTCCCAAAGTCCCGGGATCTCCGTCACTCGGGCAACGAATCCCACCACATGCCCAATCTTGGCCCCGGTCCAAACTTGTGTGTGAAGGTGGTCTTCGCTCTTTTCCCCAAACTAGAAGAAGGTCGATCCTCCCTCTGCTACCAAACACCCGCATCCCGAAAGGTCCGAGCATCCCGATCTCTCTCTCTATGGCTGCACATCCAACCATGGGGAGTCCATGTCCCATGGGCGAAGTCCCACCATCCCGCCCGAATGGACAACTCGTACCCCATTCTCAATCTCCAGAATACTCCACTAATCCTAAGAAACCATGATTCCCACACGACATCTGGCTTCTCCCCAACTCACCACGGGTCTCAACCTTCTCTCAATATCACCCATGTCCATGCCAATTTCACGTGTCCCAAAAATCTCACCTCAGTCAAAACCCATCATCAACTCTACATACCTGATAATGAAGGTCTCAACAATTGTAACAAAATCCTCAAGTGATACTCATGCTCCCACTGACCGAGTAGATCACGGCGTCATCCAATGGCATCACACAAACTGATTTGGCTACGTTTGAAACACCCTATGGCTAGAGGTCCATGAATGCCATCAAGCGTGATTCGCCAATCCAGCGCATCAACGAACTCAAAGTGCCCCTAACTAATCCTAACGCCTAGGATATCTGCATCTGAATTTTTACTATATAACAGGCTGAAGCTCATTCCTGTATAGACCTGCCAATTTTCTAATCTGATCAAACAATCGTTAATCTCAGAAGGTACCTACTCGATCGTGAACCCCTGCTCAACTGTCTGCACCACTTCACGGCCAAGGGTCTCGTCCTTCTTCTTCGCTGCAAATAGAACCGGAGCGCCCGTGAAGTGCCTCAACTGATAAACTGCCTCAATAGCTCATTAACTTGACTTCCAGTTTCGAACCCAACCGGTGCCATCCAAAAGTGAGCTGAGATGGGGTAGCACCAGGTGAATTCTAATACCAAGCTCCACCTCCTCAGGGGGTAGTCCGTAGCTCATCCGGGAAAAGATCCACATACCGTAAATTACTTTAGTGGATCAGTCCGTCTTCCATCTTGTGGTGATACTCGCGTAGCCAACCCGCTTAACTCCGCCCTCGACACTGGATCAGATACCGCCTGGGGAAAATATCATGCTCGTCTCCCCAACACACACGAAAATTGTCTCCGCGCGTAGCGGAGAACCCCCCGACGCCACAACTACACTGACCTGTAGCCATCGCCCAATCCATCCCCAGACAGGACATCGAACTCGATACGTCCATGATCCTCAAGTCCACTATGGAGTAGAGTCCCCGAGATCTCCAACTCGCAATCCACATATCATCCACACAGCCTCTCGCCGCCGCCCTAATCCCAGAGATCCCACACACGTACGCGCCCTCATGTCTTTAGAGGTCCTGTGTCATCACCCCATGATTCGGGCCTCACTCCAACACTGGCCCACGCACATCTGGTCCTGGGTAGAGTGTCTATGCACTCACAACCCCAACACCTCTCCTTCAATCAGATGAATCCAATGGTCCGCCAACACCACCTGACACTTCCCCGTGAATGTCTCCGAGGATGACGCGCCTAATCTCTCCGGAGGTTACCAGACCTCCCCGACTCACCGCACGCAATTGCAGGCGATAAATAAGAGCCGCAATACCTACAGCCCCAACAAAAGCCCGCTATCAACAGAAGCCCGACCAAGACTCGTGGACACCCTCTACGTCCTCGTCCTCTACTAGCCATCTACACAATTTCAAATGGCCGTTAAATACACACAAGATTCTAACATAAGCACGTACTCGAGACACTATTCATACATTAATCAAGCAGATATTTCAAGTCCCTGCATTCACAAGCAATGCAAGACCATTTATCCAATCATATTTATCAACAAATTTTTTTTTTTCGAAAATTTCATTTTTTTTCAAAATTTTGTCCCATTTTGTTTGATTTTAAAAAAAAATTTATTTTTTCGAAAATTCAGATGAACAAAGGTTCTAACCGTGTCCAAAACTAAGTGACTCGTAAAACAAGACGAGTCGAAAATAGTCAGCAATTCATGTATAGTCACGGCCCAAAGACGATGTCTGTGTGCGCACAAAAGCCGTTGCAGCCTGAGCGCCCCAGCAAGGCCCCAAGGCACCCAAATTCTCGCACGCCTCAGAGCCCTACCACAAGGCCCCGCCTCAGGCCTCTGGGCCACACTAGCAAACTTAACGCCTCACACTCAACGCCCGCCCCCCAAACAAATCCAGTTTACTCACCACATACAAATTCTCAGATCGTGACACGACCTTCCTCGCCTGTACCATAATGTTCACTTATTGCATATAACCTGTATCAGAACACAATTTCAGTCTTAATTAGTTATAACATAGAAGTGTATCGTAATAATTTTCCAAATTCTACTACACCTTGCAATATTAATCCGTTAGGTTGTAACAACCCTGTACCAAGCCTACCTCCTCTTGCAATAAACTCAGACAGAATATACAAGCTTCTCCAAAGCAACAGTCGCCTGTCACAATACAATCACGTTGTATCAAGAATACAAATTCAAAACACTGGCTCTAAGACCTCCTCGTTATGTCACGATACAACGCCCTTTTAGTAATACAATTTGGGTAAAGAGCCCAATTCCAAATTTCTCGCACTAAATTTTTTTTTTCTTTTTCACTTTCCACGACCGGGAAAATTATAAAAAATATATATATACTTTTTTTTTTTTCTCATTTTAGTATCACTCAAATAAATTTATAAAAATTTATTTTTTTCACTTTTCTTCAATTTTACACCTTGTAAAACCAAAATATTTTCTTCACCCTAAAACTAAATAAACTTATAAATTGATGTATTTATTTTATTTTTATCTCGGACCATGTCGTCTCCAAAATTTTCAAACTTCCCCGATCTAACACTAACCCTAGTGTTCAACCCAATCTATTAAAATTCTTAATTCATTATCCAACAAACCAAAGATATTTATTAAAATTTATTTCATTTTCTATTCTTTTTTCCCACTTTTACTCATCGTAAATCCTCAAAAAATATTTTCTAAATACATCAATGCTAATCACTACACACATAAATAATCTCACACATCATTCATGTTATGCATATTTTTCACAACAAGTCATCAAGTCACACACAAACACACATGCAAGGTCCTAGTTTTGTGTCGTGCCTCTCCAGTATCATACCTAAACTAAACATCAAACCACCCAAATGGTGGATGGATTCAAACCCCAGCTCCCAGCACTGGGATGCACCGCCCTCCTATACTCAAGTCAGAAGCCCCAAACTCGAGGGGTCCGCGCGATCAATCCACAACCGCTAAACACTCGTGATGCCCAGTGACCCGACCTCTCTCACTAAAACTCCAGTCCCTTCAGATCAGGAGCTCTACCCATATACATAACCTGTATATAACCTGTCCCAACAATCCAATATAACAATCCATGAGTAAAACGGCCACTTGGGCCCACAAACCAATACTCATCCTAATAATTTCCAACTATATACAATAGTTTCAAGAGTTAAGAATTTACTCTATACAAACATATATTAAAACAAAGATTCATCACGGGGCACATACATAATAAACCAAAGCCACAACCCTAGCTTTCTTTCTCAACCTACTCTAGGATCTAGGCCGTCTCTTCAGACGCCCCCGCACCCGAAACACATCCTCATTGTGGTGAGCTAATGCTTAGCAATCGGGAACCACCCCATAGCACTACCTCCCACTCCAAGGCACATGCAATGCTCCAAGGAAATGACACACACATCTGCGAACGCATGATCCTACTAATGTCACCAACAACTCATACCCCGAGTCCTCACTCGACTTCACACTTGCCTGCCAAGGAGAATCATTATTTTCAAAACAAAGATGTTGTTTTTAATAGGCGACTACTCTCCGATATTAATAGCGGACTCGACACCCCATGCTGTATTTAGTGACTATCTTCCTATGTATATCAATCAATGACCGACGATTGATATTTTGTATGGACTACCCCTCCATATAAGTAATGGACCAACTCGAGCATTTATTATTAATCAACCCTCCGAAACCACTCTCTCACGAACCATCTCATGCACTCACTCCTATCGCCTAGGTGCCCTGCTGCATATGGAATGCATGATGTCAATTCCAATATAATTATATAACACATGCAAATATATAATCATGAATATATTCACATAATTTAAATCACACAAACATGTCATGTAATTTCACAATTCATTACACAAAAAATTAGTTCACTTGGGCTAATTATCAAACACGAAAGCACCAATCCTCGACCACTTCAACCAACACATTATTTCACAAAAATATTTTGTGAACACTATTCCTATGAACAAGTGAAACCCCTGCCACTGCTCCCGCAAATCATTCTCAATCATCTGCTCACCTTGTGAACCACTACAAGGCCATTTCCCGCCCCTATGCACATCAACACACAACCTGCATAAATTATGACATGAGCTCACCCAAACATCTGAGTACACTATCGAAATTGTATTCCATAAATTAAACAATTCGGTCCTAAAGTTTTGGGATCGATTAAACTACGCTCAAGGTCTCAATCTAATCAAATATAAAACACTTAAATAAAGTAAACCCAAGTAGGATAAATCTCTACTCTAGCTGATGAACTCCTTTAAACTCTGAGGTCACGAGGTCATCTATGTAGCCAGAATGCCTTTCCCTTGTCTGATTAAGACTTACCTTATTTGGACGCCTTAAAATGTAGAGAGAAGTTGGATACTCTCTCACTGCAAAGTCTACAAAATCGGCTAATGATCTCTTTTCTCCCTTTCCTACGTTTTGGTCTCCTTTTAAGACGTAAGAGATTTGTAATTATTCAACTCTTTTTGTCTTAGTGTCATTGAATTTTAAATAATGACCATTATGTCGATTCTTCCCAGCTTAATCAAGACTATCTCACTGTCTACTTATCATTTTCTACTCAGCCAATTTACTACATGAAGATGTTTAGGTGACTTTGTCACATTTGAATATCGCTTTACTTGACACCAAACGTCATGCCTCAAAATAAAATTCTTACCTGCCTGTAATTTACTAAAACTAATGTGCTAGCTAGATTTTACAGAGACGATTCCAACTCTGAAACTGCCATCATCCGAGATCTAGAGAATTTTATTTTTGACCTAAATTACATTTTTGTCATTTTCCAAATTCAATTTAGCCTTATTAACTTTCCCTTCCTAAATCAAGTTAGGAGAAGAGCAGGGTCAACTTGGTGTCTTCACTCACATGTCACTTTCATCTGTCCTTCTGATTACACCCCATTCAATTATCCAACCACTGGGAGATTTTCTATCTAATTGCAGATGAGATTGCCAAGTTGTCATTCACCCACGCTCCACACCTAGCTCAAATGCTTCACGCCCACAAATCGACACATACGGCGCCTTAAGCCACTCACAAGGTGCAAAGTACAAGATACCCTCCGTGGCTAGAAAACGGAAATTCATCGTCTCGAATTCGATGAAATTTAGACATGGTACCTAGATTTCGAAGATTCCAATCTGAAGTCGTTTCACATCCGGTATCTAGAAAAATCCAGCATTTTGATCGAAATTACCATTTTGCCATTTTTAAAATTGGATTGTCTCGGTTTCACAAATTCTCCACTTTCCCGACGCCATCTCTTATATAAGGCTCTTCTTTTACTATCATTATTATTCATCTTATAAAAGGTATGTTAAGAACTTATCACAATCAATTAACATTAAGAAATCATTGGGTTAGAACTACAACTTCCATCACTCAAGATATTATAAATGAATAATTTTATAATAAATGTAAAATTATATAAAGACAACAAGTTCAATATTTTTTATACCTTAAACATTGATATATCTACAAAATATAAAAATTATTTAATACTCAATTAAATCAATTTAACATTCTTACATGTGGAATTTTGTTTAGGACTAGTACAACCCACATTGACTTGTGAATCAGGAGGTGTTCCAATCCTTTCTATGTTATTAACCTCCTTTGTATCTAGCTTGTCCCTATGATCCTTCCACTTCTAGTCTTTTTTTGTCTCAAATTTTGACAAAGCACTTACACTTTGTTAATTAATATAAACTTATTCAAAAAATTGTATAAAATATTTCAACTTCTTTACCAAGGTCAAACTCATTTCCATGAGGTTGGTCTCCAACTCCTACATGTCCCACCAATTCGCACCATTGAGGAATGCATTCATGACGCTTGGATGTGTCGATCAACACAACTCTTTGAATGTCATTTTTTTCTTCTACCTAATTACTCTTAAATTATAAATATTCATTTGGACATCATTAACTCATTAAAGGAATTTGTCATATAAATATTTGAATGAGTTAATTTTATTTTCAACATCAATTTGACCTCAATTCAAATTCTCCTTCTTTAACCGCTTTAGAACATTCTGTGATTTGTGCTTGTTTCCAAGGGCCATTTGCAACTATGCTGATAATATGTACAATAAAAAATAAAGATGTCATTAATAATGTGATAAATCCTATAATTAATAAAATACTGAAATTATAAATTTTGTGATCCTATTAGAGAGAGAGAAGATATATATATATATATATATATATATATATATATATATATATATATATATATATATATATATATATATAATAAATTAGTAAAACATAACAATGAACATCTATCACTAATATCATACTTGCATGTTTAGTCACTCACTTCACTTGAAAGCCACTCCTCCACATTGTTAGCACTATCAATACTCATTATCTTCTAATTATATCTTTACAAATGAAGTCATCATCATCATTTCTATCTCCCATAGACAAAATGTTATTATTTATTACTTCTGGATTAACATCTATACGATCAAAACGTTGCAACCCTAATTGATCATCTAGTCCAAATGACCATTCAATATCACATGACTCATTTTCTTGATAAGCATCATCTTCAATTGTCTCATCAAAATTCCCATCAACTTTAGTAGTATTATCCTTCTCTAAAATATCCCACAAGTGTCTATGTTGAACATTTTGGACAACTTTCCAATTTTGGCCATTTTTATAATCATCGAGATGTAACACTCATAGCTGAGTAGCTAGTACAAATGGATCATTCTCATACCAAGTGGAACTAATGTCTATGATGGCAGAAGTGTGGATTCTTTGTGTTAGTCTTCTTATATTACATTTAGATCGAATCACTTACACTTGAAAAGGATGATATTTATACCAAATAAATAATCTAACTCCATCACATTAGTTAAACCCATAAAATGAACATCTCCATCATGCCCTCTAAAAAACATAAATGCCACTTTATTTTGGAGTAATTCGAGATCGTCACAATCTTGCATTTAAAACGAACTCCATTTACAATACATCCTCGTATATTGCAGTAATCTGCATTCCGTCCACATGCCAAATGAATATAGTTCATTTGAGACTCAGATGATTTCAGATGAATATGTCGATCCGTAATAATTGAAATGATAAGTATTGTTAAAAGATAAACTTATCATTAATTATGAACATGAAATTTATAATTAATAACTTACATGATCTTTAAACCACGTTGGAAAAGACTTTTTCTTGTTCCAACTTTAAAATTTGAAGCACATGTCTTTGTAACTCAGTCCAAGTGCTCACTATATCTCGCATTGTTTGAAAAAGAATGTAAATAAGGTGTTCCACACACTTAACCTCTAACATATCACAAATATTTGAAAACAAAGACTTATACATTATACAAACTCACTCTAAATATAAGGTCAAATTACCGATACCATTTACGACATACCAATGTGCCTCTCCACTTCTTTTTCTTGAGAGTCAGACTAATTATCTACCACCTATCGGGTCGTGCTTGTCAGGAGAAAATAGGTAAATGACCACGAGCTTGTTTTTCTCGATTATCATCATTCCTTTCAACTCGAGAGAAGCGTGTTTCAATACCACGAAGGTACATTGAACAAAATGTTAAAGCTTCATTTACAGTGTATGCTTCAGCAATGGAGCCTTCTAGTCTAGCTTTATTTCTCACATATTTTTTTAATGTGCCTAGGTTCCTAAGTAAGCAAGAATAGTATAAAAATAAATAAATTTTTGTCATGTGGTAACATGAAACAAATTTCATTATTTTTTGATAAATTTGAATGTATGTGAAATACCTCTCAAATGGATACATCCACCGATAACTTACTGGTCCAGCAAGCTTAGCTTCACGAGGCAAATGCACTACCAAGTGGATCATAATATCAAAGAAAGTCAGAAATATCCTTTCAAGTTTACACAATATAATAACAATTCCTTCCCCGTCTTCTAAGTCATGACATACTATGACGCGCCCAAACTCGGTGTCCGTTGACAACCCGCTTAACTCGCGGACATGCTGATGCCTGCAACCCGACATCACTTATAGTGTGACCCGGCAGAGTCTCCTTCAGATTTATGGTTTTTACCTGGGCTGTGACAAACCCGTCCCAAATAAGTTTGCAAGACCAATAGTGGTCCACATGTGAGTAAAATAATTGACACTTGGGCCCCGTGATCAATACTCACAAAATATATCCCAAATCAAATATCTTTAGTATACATGGTTCAAGAGTTAACATTACTCTTAATATAAATATATATAAAACAGAGTTCTAATACATGTTATACATCAATATCAAAACCACAAGTCGACTTTCTTCTAACACTAATTCTAGTAGAGTGCCACCTTCCCGACATTGCTCCCTGTGACTAAATGGCAGATCCCTCAACGTAGTGAGCAAAGCCCAAAGAGAGATAATTTCACATGTGGGTTACTCCCACCTAAGTGCACATGCCATGGAAAACAATCAAGCATCCAAGCAATTTCATGAACCTACTCGAATGTCTACATGTCCAAACCCATGTCAGAAAACCCGTGGAAAATTTTAAATTTAAATTTTTCGCATAAAAGGGGCAAAACCAGATCAATCAAATAGTCCGGAGAAAAGTTATGATTTTCTGTATCCCTGATGACAAAACGGATTGCATCGTTGGAATCGCCTCGTGAAATTTAGCGCCATCCACCAAACTCTCGCTGAATCTCGAGAGAGTTGAATCACTCACGATTTCGAGAAATCACAGAGCCCGCCACACATGGCGAGCCATGGATGACACCCGGCTTAACTGATGTGGTGACACATGGCGAACCATGTGGTGACACATGGCGAACCATGTGGTGACACATGGCAATCCATGTGAGTGACACATGGCAAGCCATGTGTCACAATGCATGGCAAAGGCATGCATGTGTGACACATGGCAAGCTATGTGTGTGACACATGGCAAGCCATGTGTCACCATGCATGGCTTTTTTGAAGTCTATATAAGGGCTTCACATGGTCTGTTGGTGGAAGCAAGGGAGAGCTCAAGATCAGTCCGTGGGAGCAGCAAGGAGAAGAGGAAGGGAGGGAAGGAGGAGGAGGAGGAAAGGAGAAGAGAAAGGAGGGAAAAAGAAAGGAGGAAGTGGAGGAAAAGTGGAAAGGAGAAAGGAAAGTGAAGAAAGAGGCGTTGAGTGGAGGAAGAGAGGAAAAGAAAGAGTAGAGAAGAGGTTGCTGTTGAGCGTATCTGACCGCAAAGAACCTCGAAATGCTCTACAAGAGGTTTCCCTCCTACTGGGTTATTTTACGCCTAGGGCCGTGTGTAATGGCCTCTACTGGCCATCCCGTTTTTCGCTAATTTGTATATGTCAGGGTGGTTTGTTTGATTTGGGTGTGATGGCTTCAAAGACTAGTTTTACTTTTAGTTTCACTCTTCAGACCTAACATTGTGTTCTGATGGCAAATCCTGAGCGCATTGGCAAACGTGTGCCCAACAGACACCGGCGAATCGGCCGCTGGCCAACTTGATGCCATAACTTTCATCCGAACTCCCATTCGCGTTCGGACTCTACGGAAAGCTCGTTGAGTCTAATTTGATTGTACAAAGTATCAGCCATAAAATGTAGGCTGAACATTGCCAATACGACGTTGAGGAATGGTCCGCCTGCTTCCTAACTTCGCTGAATCCGGTTTTAACCGAAATGCTTGGGACTGCATATGGCCTGAGCAGGGAATTGCATGTTGGATATTTTGTGTGGTATTTACAAAAACTGGACTTTCTAGATCAGTCCAGACATTTCCTGCCGCTACGGCCGGATTTATGGTCTGAATGACTAATGTGTGTTATTGCCATAAATTCAATGACATATCGAAAATGTGAAATTATGTATATATGTGTGATAAATATGGGAAATAATTATATGCATTGGGTCATTTGACCATACTATGGTCCCGCCCAGAATGACTTATGGCATTACTTGTTCAAGTAATGGTTGGAATTATTTTAATACATGCTTGAATGATGTGTCGACATGAATGAACTCGAATGATAGAAAAGATGTACGGCATGCTTACGGGAATATTAAACAAGACCACATATGTTAAATATATGAAATGTCAGGTATTAGATATGAGTGTCATAGTACACATAGTGTACAGTGTAGAAATGTCCATGTAGAGTATCTCATATAATAGTCATGGGTTCGAGTAAGGCAACCAGACAGATGAAAGTGTGAACACTACACATTACATGAGTGTGTATACGGTAATCGACGGCATCTGTGTCTAAAGGAATCGTGTGGGTTTGGGAATGGGACGAAGTCCAATTATTCCACAAAGGTTAAACGAAATGGAAAATGAAATGTGTCGAAATGAGCAAGTAGGGGATAGATACCTCCCCCAGTGATTTTTCGAAAACTCGTTAGACAGATCCACCGCAAGTGGAAAGCCCAAAAATGCCTGAGGGTGTAAGAGACCCACGTGTGAGACCCTAAAAGTTCTGTTGCCCAAAAACACACGAAATGATTAAATAAATACTACATAGACTACTGGTTGTGAGATGGAGTCTGGACTCGACTCAGATCGATTTCCCATTAGCACTCACATCATGTGGGTCAATCTCCCAGATACGGGGCATGTAGAGTGTCGTCTCATACATGCATGTAGTTTTTTTTTCCATGATAAGACAACATATATGCACCCAGATTGCTGTTGGGTTTGACTGTGAATGATCATTTGCCCTCAGAGGGATTTATCTCTACTGGGCGTTAGCTACCTCGCTTGGGACCCTCCTTTCCGTACGACAGATAGCGCACGCGTCCCAGAGGCCGATTATGAAGCGGCCTCTGATCAAGGGCCTTGATTCTCGCTTTGTGTATATATTAGAATCCAACTTAGTTTTTAATGATATGTTTGTGTTAGAAGTGATGTAATAACTTTCGATCTATAGAAATGTATGGTCTTGTAACCATATGACTAGTATGGATGATGGCCCTATCAGCCATTTTACTTATGTATGGTCCTTACGATATAGATACACAAAGCCTACTGTGTTGGATCTGCACAACTGGACTCCTCGGGTTTTGGGGTGTCACAAATTGAGACGAGCTTAGGTATACGAATACCTAGGGCTTGTGGGCATGGGTCTAGGACATGCTGTTAATGTTTAAAGCACTGGCCAAACTCTGGTGTGACTTGGTGTTGGAGCTTGAGTTAGAGTTACCTAGTGCTTGGAAAATGATATCCAGATCATAGTTTGGTATCAAGGTCTAGGTAGGAGGTTACCTAGGAGTTCACAGGATAGGATTAGATCATAACATGCATTGTGTGTTTTCTTATGTATGCTCGGATTGTATGTGCGTGATTGTGTGTTACAAATTACATGAATTATATACGTGGTAGGGTGTATATAGGAAATGCGAACACTATGGTCGAGAACGTGAACTCCAGAGTTCGAGAAACTAACGTATAGTTCGATATTAGGTCTATTATTGGTTGGCATGTGCGCTAATAGTAGGACACTAAAAATGATTCTAAACTTGCTGTTTAACTTATGTAGATGCGGCAGAGGAAGGGGGGCTTAGAGGTTAAGACCTTAGACGAGCCACTGCATGTGAATTCTCCCCTAGGGACTAAGGCGAGAATTGATCGGATATGTCAGGAATGTGAGTTAGAGATCTCCGGGATTCTACTCACAGTGGACCTTCGGGTCATGGAGATGTCAAAGTTTGAGGTCATCCTAGGGATGGACTGGTTGACTACACATCGGGTTGTCATAGATTGTGACCGTATGAGAGTTACCGCCTACACACCAGACGGTACTTGTGTTGTGTTTCAAGGGAATACGCATGATGCTTCACCCCATAATGTGTATGATTCATGATGGCAAGGGCGCTTTGACTGTCACAGCTAGCCTTAATTTCGGAGGGGACGGTGAGACAGATATGAGTCTACCGTGGCCTGCGAGCACGAGATGTTTTTCCGAACTATTACCAGATTACCTCCCCCGAGGACATGTACTTCCGCATTGAGTCAGATCTTGGCATCGTCGCCCATTTCATGACTCCGCATAGATGTCGCCGGCTGAGTTGCAGAACCCGGGCTAGTCCGATACGTGAGTTACTCGGGCAAGGGTTTCATTAAACCGAGCACTTCACCATGGGCCCAATTTATTTCAAGGGAAGAAGAAGGATAAGACCCTTCGACTATGCGATTACGTATGCTTAAACAGGTTATAATCAAGAATCAGTATCCATTGCAATGAGGATTGATGACTTGTTTGATCACTGAGGGAGCACGAGCCCACTTAAGATAGACCTTGCATTAGTTACCACGCCTGAGAGTTGTGATGCGTACATCATTAAGACACCGTCAGAAGCTTACTGGCACCCTTGAAGCCATTTCTGATGCCCTTTGGATTGACGAATGCACCAGCAACAATTATGGACCTCATGAATAGGGTGTTCTAACCCTATTTGGATCAATTTGTGGTGGTCTTTGTTGATGACATCCTGATCTACTCCCAACGGAGTACAGGAGCATGAGGATCACTGAGAATCGTACTTCAAATGAGGACTACGCTTTATGCCAAGTTCAAGAAGTGCGTAGTTTTGGCTTGTCGAGGCTCTTAGGACACGTGGTGTTAGACGCTTCGCTTGCCGCGGACCCGGGGAAGGCCGAGGCTATGATGAGTCAGAGGAGACCAAGTCAATCTTCGAGATAGCGAGTTTCTCGATCGCTGTGGTACATGTGAGGTTTATAGAGGATTTCTCCGCCTAGCAAAGACTCATGACAAGATTGACCCCTAAGAGGTCATTTGTGAAGTGGGATGCACTTATGTGGAGCGAGCTGCTCCAGAATTGAAGAGAGGCTTACTTCAAATTTATCTTAATAGTCCCGAAAGGGGATGTTGAGGTAATGCTGAACCTGCAGGATGCTCGAAGGACTGATCAGTGTTCTGATGCAAATCGAAGGCTGTGGCTTATGGTTCTCGCGCTTGAAGAATCATGAGCGCACTACTCCCACGCATGACATGGAGCTGGCTGCCGTAGTCTTCGCCCTGAAGATTTGGCGCCACTACTTATATGGTGAGCAGTTCAAGGTGTTTTCAAACCACAAAAGTCTGAAATACATCTTCACGTAGCGACCTCAACATGAGGCAAATAGTGGATGGAGTTTTTGAAGATTTATTACTTCACTTTGCATTACCATCCCTGAAGGCAATGTGGTGGCTGATGCGCTTTAGTCAAAGTTACAGGAGGCATCAAGCAGATAGCTTCCGAGTAGCGGATGCTCGAGACAACAAGCAGTTCATCGCAAAGACTAAGTGAGTATGTGGCCTGGGGTACCTGGGAAGTATGATACACGGGCCATTCCCACGAGCAAGAGTGATAGAGTCCCAAGTGCGGACGTTAACTAGTATCCATTAGGACCTGATACGCAAGGCACACTTGGCTAAAGGCTTCGCCATCCACACAGAGGTAGTCTTCGTGATAGGGACGGTCAGGTCCCCCAAATGACAGATTGAGGGAGGAGATCCTCGTGAGTTTCATTGCTCTCGATTCATGGTGCATCCAGTAGCACGAAGATGTATCGACCTTCATCAGCAAGATGATCGAGCCGAGACGTAAGAGGCATGTTCGGGGATTTTCATCCGACGAAGTATCTCACGTGCCAAGAGGTCATACGAGCACCGTGAGGCTACGGGGCGCACCCGTACCATCAGAGATAGCGGGAAAGAGAAGTGAGCACATCACGATGGACTTCAGACACACTTGCGATAAGACATCACTAAGCATGATGCGATATGGGTTAGGTGGACCGACTCACTAAGTGGCAGGCACATTTTCCAAGCTGCAAGGATAACCCTTCTCACACTGAGAATTTATGGTGCTTGTATATAGGGGGAGATAGTACTGTCATGGAGTTCCAGCCCCAGGGTATCTTGATCTGATCCCAGCCGCCGCCTAAACAGCTCTAAGGTCATGCACAACCATGAGCACCTCGCTTCATCCTCTGACATCAGATAACAACCAACTATTCTATCCATTTCCAGATGACACAAAGGAGCAAGGCTTCCTGATCTGGTGGTAGCCGTATACACTCACTTTATAGTCTGCTGCCACAATAATATCGGGCGAGTATTCAGATGGCGCCCTATGAGGCTCTCACTTGAGGCCATGTCGACACCGACATGTTGGGATGCAGGTGGGAGCGAGCTCCATCACCTGTCCATATTTGATTAGAGACACCTCGCAGGCGTGGGCAGGACCTGAAGCTGCCTCCCACGCAGAGCCGCAAGAGTTACGCTCGATGTACGGTAATACCGACCCTTAGAGTTCGCGGTGATCGTGTCTTCTTGAAGGTGATGCCTAAGAGAGGAGGATCATGTGACGCCCAAACTCCGGGGTCCTGACTACCCATCAACTCCGCGTAACATGGTGGATGTCATCTCATCACTAGAACGCGAGTCTCATCTGGGATCCCACCAAAGACATCCACCCTAAATCACCAGTCGACCACGCAGGTCTCACATTCAACTAAACTCGAGTAAATAATGGCCACTGGGCCCCCGTGATCTTCTCACAACATATATCCAATATGATCACAACATGAGTAAAACCTGCCATCAGTGGCCCATAAACAATAATCTATAAAATATACCAATTATGAATCAATTATATCCACTGGGCTTAAGAGTTCAAATGTTTTACTTTTATACAACACATATATTACAATTAAATAATTCTAATACATGTAGAACATCATAACCCAAAGCCATAATCCGACTTTCTTCTAAACCACAATTCTCTAGGATCTAGCCGCCCCTCGTGCCCTTTGCAATTGCAAAAATAGTATCCTCGACAAAGTGAGCTAAGGCTCAGCAGCGGAATCACCCTAAGGCTACCACCTAAGTGCAGTGCAATGCTCCAATAAACACACACACACATTCAAGCAAAATGCATGTGGATCCTACTTGAATGTCTAACTCGATCATCTAGTACCCAGTCCTCACCGACTTCACACTTCTCGCCAAGCCTCGTATGAGAATTATTATATTATTTTTTGTCTGCGGACAACCCTCCGACATGTATATATATATATATATATATATATATATATATATATATATCAATTTGGGCTGCCCACGATTGATATTATTTGTGACTACTCCTCGATGTATATCAATCAGCTGTCTCCGACGCATTGATATTACAGTTTGGACTACTCCTCCGATAATTAACATTTTTAGACAAACCTACGAACCCTTTCTGTGATCAGCTCTACGACCAATTCTATAGTCCTGTATGTCTCCAAAGGCATATGAATGCAGCATACCAATTCCAATACAATAAATTCACATGTAAATATATAAATATGCATATATTTACAAAACAATCAATTCAATAATCATGTCATGTAAATTTCATTCATACATCAAAATTAGTCACTAATAATGATCAAACATGCTAATCCAACTTGAATCACTCGATCAAACACATTTTCACACAAAATATATTTTGAGAACACGTTTCGTGGAATGTGAAAACCCTTGGTTACTGCTCCTATCAAACATTAAATTACCTGGCTCACTTTAGAACTCCATATTTCTCGGCCGATTCCGGCCCTACAATTTCAAAGCATACATTCATAACAATATCGCACCATGGCACTCCAAACATTCTCGTGGACAGGGCCACAGATCGTCCACATGGGTTTCAAAATCTGAACACTCCTGGGCTCCAAGATTTGAACCGATCAAACCCGCCTCACTTACTTCATTCAACTCAAACATTAACATAGCTCTTAAACAATGAATAAAACCCAAGCAGGAGAAACCCTACTTCCTGGAGCTCGAGGAAACTCCTAAATCCCAGATTCAGCCGGCTCTCTCCGCGCAGAGCAGCCTCCCTTCTTGTCCCGAAGACTCCGCTCGACTTCGCCCTGATCACCAAGCGCAGATTTCTAAAGAGAGAAGGAAGACTCTCTCTACTAGGAATCACACCCATTTTAGCTACTGATCTTTTCTTCCCCCTTCACGTTTTTCTTTTCTTATTAAGAAGACAAATACTATTTAGTGCTTTAATCTTATTATCATTAAATCGTAAACTCCAAAATGACCATTTTGTCCCTTCTTTTCCTGGGCGCTTGACATTCCTACACTATCTCTACTGCTCACACGGCTTCTACTCTGCTACCACATACGGCACATGAAGACGTGTTATATGTGACTTTCTGCCAGATCGGTAATCGCTTTACTAAGACCCGAATCCGCTGATGTCTGAAAACGTGCCAACCTCGCATCGTCCCTAATTCTATGAAATTTTACGTGCTACCTAGATTTCGAGACAATTCCAACTATAACTGCTTCATCAACCGAGATCTATAGAATAAATTTTGTGATTTTTAACTGAATTACAATTTCAGAATCGAATTACGATTTTGCCATTTTTCCATGAATTGGAATTTCTGTCTTAAGCATTCTCCCCTCTTAAAAGGAATTTCTGGCTTCCAAATTCTGAACAATCACAATCACTCATGTATATGTAATCGTGCACTCTACCACATGTAAACAAACATTTATATCTTAAACGACTAAACCACGACTCATCCCTAAAACAAAGCATGATAGTGGCCCGCATCGTGTCCTCACAGCCCGACGTGACTCCTCCACACCATGTTGCCTCCATAAGACCACTAGCCTTGCCACGCCTTAAGGCCGCAAAACATTATCATGCTATCAACACGCACACCTGTCCCTCCTCGGCTGGGTCCCATCCGTGTCAACCTCAATCGTCCCTCCTAATCCACCACATGAGCTGGATCCGAGTATACTCCGGAGCATGGAGACTTTAACACCTCGGACACCCACATGCTGGGTTGCACACTAACCGCACGCACGGTGCCTACCTCCTCTCGAGTATCTCGAAAGGTCCAATGAACCTCTGCGATAGCTTCCCACGCTTGCCGAACCTGACCACTCCCCTCTTAGGCATCACCTTCAAGAAGACGTGATCCCCAACCTCGAACTCTAAGGGTCGACGTCGCACATCCGCATAGCCTTCGCCGCCTGAGTCACGAGAAGACGCTGTCGTATCAAGCTCACCTTCCTGGCGCCGCCTCTAATCGCATCAGACCGCTTGACGGAGCTCTCTCCCACCTCTGGCCCAACATAATCTGACCACGGCCTCCCATATAATGCCTCATATGGTGCCATCTGTATACTCGCCTGATAACTGTTGTTGTAGGCGAATCCCACTAAGGGCAAGTGCTCCTCTACCCTTATGACCCAGGACACATGCTCACAGTGTGCCCTCTAACACCTGTATCTAATCCACACAACTCGTAACCCTACACAAACCTTGCTTGGTGTGTAAACACTGACCCTCCCAAGGTCACAATCACTGACAATCCAATGGACCGTCATCCTAGTCCATGTCATGAATGACATCCATATACCGAGCCCTTGTCGGCTCAACAACACTCAATGCAATTTCCAAAGGGGTATCCAAATCTCGAGTCACTCCCGACTCCTATCACTCAACTCTAAGTCTACGTAATAACCTGACCTCGTGTTTTCATCTCGACATAACTCTTCGGCTTACACTTCGAGCCTCTTACATTTCCTGATTCAACTATGAGTCTTCATTGGACGTAGTCCTAAAGACAAACTCAACCCACACTCACCAAGAGTGGTGAATGGCCGCACTGCAGACCCACACCAATTTCGGCCGATGTTACCATGCACGCGAACGCAATAACGCCATACTGTGACACCCTATCCCGGGTACACCATGAGCAGAATCTCGGAGATCTCTCACTCATAATCTCGACCTATCAAACAACTCTCACCCTACTCCCTAGGAAGAACATCTATACTCCGGCTTCTAAAGGCCTTAACCTCTAAACCCAATCCAAGGCCGTGGCTCGGGGCATGACAACCCTAGCTTAAGGTCCTAATTATCGACAACCCGACTTCACTGCCAACTCATCCATGTCAAGCCTGACAATCAACAACCAATAGGTCTACCACCCTAAGGTCCACTACGCTCGCCGCGCAACCTGATCCGCCCTCGACTTCGACTCCACACTCCGGCCCTCCGTCTATCCAGGCTGCTGGGAGTGCCAGAGCAAGACCCCCTAAACTAAAACTGGTTCCTCCGACCCGTACTAAAAGGGAGGAATGAATCAGATACTCTCCTATTCTACACTAACTCGGGACCGCGCCGCCCCAAAGTCTGGGATCCCCGTCTCTAGGGCAACCCGCCCACATGCCCAATCCCGCCCTAAATTCCGAAACTCGTGTGAAGCGTAAGTCTTCGCCTTCTTCCCTAACTTAGAAGAAGGCTGATCCTCCCTCTTGCTACCAACACCCGCATCCCGAGTGCTCCGAGCATCCTCGATCTCTCTCTCTATGGTCAGGGTTGTCCCAACCATGGAATCCATATCCTGTAGGCGAAGTCCGACAATCCTGGCCCGAATGGAAAACTTCAACCCATTCTCGAATCCCCTATGCACCCAAATTAATCCCAAGAAACTATGTATCTCGAAGACTCGACTTTCGCCTCCAACTCATCACTACCTCAACCTTCTAGTCGACCGACACTCGTGCCGACACCACGTGTCCTAAAATTCCCTCAATAAGCTAAACTCGCACCCACTCGAACTTAAACAACACCGATGGTCTCGGTAATCAGAACACAATCCTCAAGTGATACTCATTCTCCCACTCTAACCCTGGGTAGTCAAATGTCATCCAATTTAAGAGTACGACAAACTCCATCTAAATAGGGCTGGAATATCTCATGCATGAGATCTATGAATGCCGCGTCTATTCACAATCCGAAGGGCACTGCAAACTTAAAGTGCCCATAACGCGTCAAACGCTCAATCTTAGGGATATCTGCCTCCCTAACCTCACCGATGGTAACCAAAGGCAAGGTTCATCTCTGGAGTAGACTCGCTCCTCTCAACCGATCAACAAATCATCAATCCCTGGGTGAATGGGTACTGATTCTTGATCGTAACCCGTTCAACCTGTCTGTGAGTCACTACTAATGAAATGGGGCTGGTCTCTGGCTCCTTCTTTGCAAATGTAACTAGAGCGCCCATGGTGAAGGCGTTGTCCGATGAACCTTCGGCCCAAGAGCTCCCAGCCGACTCGAAGTTCCCGTAACTCAATTGGTGCCATCCTATTCTGAGTCATAGAGATAGGTGAAGTACCAGTGGTGTAACTCGACACCGGTCTACAACCCTGCGGAGGTAGCCCAGCAGGTCGTCCGAAAACATCCACATACTGCAAACTACTCGAGGATCTAAGTCTGGTCTCCTCGTCCTCTAGGTAAGGCTCAAGAATAACCCGCTAACCTGGTCCCCGACACCTAGACTCATACGCTCCGGGCAAAATCTCATTCTCGCCCTAAAAATATCACACAAGTACCCGTCCCGCAGGCAGCGGTAAACCCTCCTACGCCTACAATCGATAACCACCTCGTAAGTTATCGACCAATCCATCCCCTCGTGATGACATCGAACTCGACATGTCCATGATCCTCGTGTCCGTCAGGAGTAGAGTCCCCGAGATCTCCAACTCGGCAACCACGAGAATATCCCTATTCCCGCCCTAATCCCTGTGGGAGAACTCACATACAACGGCCCTTTAAGGTCTCAACCTCTAAGTCCTAGAAGTCTCGCCATTTCCACCACTGGGTCTTCACCCCAGGCCGGAACGCAGCCTAGTCTATCATGGTCACGAGTAATTCCATGGCCTCTTAACACTTTCTCAATTCGTATAAATCAACGGTCCGCCACCACCTGCCCTCCCGTGGAATGTCGGAGGATGATGCGCGAAACCCTGGAGGTTACTAGACCTCCCAATACCGCTTTGCGCTACCATACGATGTTAGGCCTGCACACGAAGAAATTCGCAAAGCCCCATTGATCAAACACTAATGGTGCCCGACCAGCACCCGTGGACGCCTCTACGTCCTCGTCCCGACTAGCCATCTAATACGTATTTCCAATGGCAACAAGAATCATTTACTTTCATTCGCCTAATTAGCAATGCACATGCCAATTACTAATAGATTTGACAACCATGAACTGACCCGTTCATGTCCTAAGTGGTGCTAAATTCCAACCACTCAATTTATTTATTTCAATAAGGTTCTAAGCTTCTTATTCATTCTCCCAAGATCCAAATCCTGCGCCATAGCCTCCTAACCTTAGCATTCACCCTTTTCCTATACACATTACACCATGCATATAATTTCCTTATGCGACAATCGCACAAATCACAATTTCAAATGGTAGTTTAACATACTAGCGCATTCTAAGGCATAAACACCGCCCGAGACACTACCATACACATAAATCAGTGTATACACATTGTCCTTGCATTTACAAGTAATGCAAGGCAATCAATTTTGTATTTAAAATATTGTTTTCAACAAAAATTTTATTTTCGAAAATTTCATTTTTCGAAAATTTTGTCTCTTTGTTTGATTTTATTTTTTTCAAAATTTTTTTTTTTTTTTTTTCGAAATTTACTGTTCATAGTTGACCGTTGACCGACATCGTCTCACTCGGACATCGGGCTCATGACCCAAGTCATAATACAATAATTGTATTGCAATACACTCTCAAAGAAATTCTCCATATTATAATATGATCAATATCTATAATGTAATTTACTCATTTGCACATAATCTTGGTCTGAATATACTCCTCCTTTCAAGTCATAATATAATATAAGATTGTAATATACTTCCACTGCATCCTAGGTAGTCCCCTTATCAGCACATACTTCCCGTATTGGGTAATACAATTTTTCCAAATTCTTAAGCTCTCTCTAATACAATTTTTTACCAAAAAGACTATATTGCAATACAACCCATCCACTACACACCTAAGGTTGCAATACAATACAAGTATTGCAATACAAATTTCCTTTTTGCAATACAATTGGGCAGTAGCCCAACTCAAATCTGCACCAACTTTTTTTTTTTTTTTTTTTCATTATATTTTGTTTTTTTCTTTTATTTCCAAAGAATTTTGCAAAATCACTAAAAAAATTACTTATTATTATTATTATTACATATTTTCTTGAACACTCAAATAAATTTATGTAAATTTATTTTAATTCCCATTTCCTTCAATTTACTACTTGTAAAATCTTAGACAATTATTTTTTCTTCATAACCAAATAAATTTATGAAATTTATTTTCTTACTTTCTTTTTTCCAGCTTTTACACTCAGTAAATTTTCTCCCACCTTATATACACACACACACATATATATATATATATATACCAAGATATATATATATATATATTTTTTTCTCATTCACAAACCAAATAAATCGCGAAAATTTATTTTGTTTATTATTATTATTTTTTCATTTAATTCGAAATGGTCCGTAATTCTCAAAGCCTCTTTTATATAACACTAACCCTAGTGTTCAACCTCAAATTTATTAAAATTCGATTTCATTATTCAACACTCAAATAAATTTATTCAAATTTATTTTATTTCTCCTTCTTGTTCCGCCTTACATTAATCGTAAAAAACTTCTAAAAGTTTCTAACACATCACTTGTTTTCCTATGTGCGAAGTACTAAGCACACCAACAATCATAACACATACAACATGGTATACACACCATTCATCAAACATTCACATGTTCACACATCATTTATCAAACAATCACCTAAAACACATGCATGTAGTGTCCTAGTTTTGTCCCGTGATTTCCTAGGTAATCTCATACCTACGCTCAACATCGAACCACACCTAGTGGTGATGTTCTTATACCTCAAAGACTATGGCCTAAGCCCAAATCCTCCCTAGGTAATGAGATAATCTGCCTCCCATACTCGTCGTGATCGCCCAAACTCGGGGTCCATTAACTAATTCACATCCTCGCTGAATACAAGTGGATGTCGGGTTACCCGACGCCACTTTAGAAAATCGGGCAGAGTCTCCTTTGTACGGGGAGCCCTACCCAAATACATAACCTGTCCCAAACCGTCCAATGACCACGCAGGGTCTCATATTCAACTAAACTGAGTAAATAATGGCCACTTGGGCCCCTGCATCTTCACTCACAACATATATCCAATATGATCACAACATGAGTAAAACGGCCACTAGGGCCCATAAACAATACCCATAAAATATACCAACTATGAATCCAACTATATCCAATAGTTTTAAGAGTTCAAATGTTTTTACTCTTATACAACACATATATTACAATTAAATAATTATAATACATGTAGAACATCATAACCCAAAGCCACAATCCGGCTTCTAAACCACACCTCTAGACGAGCCATCCTCTCTCGCACGCTTCCTATAATTGCAGAAATAAGATCCTCGACAGGTGAGCTAGTGCTCGAGTGGAATCACCCTAAGTGGGCTACTCTCCACCTAAGCAAAGGCAATGTCTAAATAAAACACACATTCAAGCAAATGCATGATCCTACTTGAATGTCTAACTGATCATCTAGTACCCGAGTCCTCACCGACTCCCTCACACTCGCCTAAGCCTCGTATGAGAATTATTATATTATTTTGTTTGTGGACAACCCTCCGATGTATATATATATATATATATATATATATATATATATATATATATATATATTTCAATTGGGCCGCTCCGACGCATTGATATTATTTGTGAATTACCCTCCGATGTATATCAATCAAGCCATCTCCGACTTATCGATATTTATAGTTTGACTACCCTCCGATAATTAACATTTTTAGACAACCCTCCGAACCTTTTTCCTCTAGACTCATCTCATGCACTCACCCTATAGTCCTGGGGAGGTTCCAAGGCATATGGAATGCATGTATACCCACCTAATGCAGCTCACTCATATGTAAAGATATAAACAAGCATATTTACAAAACAATCAATTCACACAATCATGCCGTAAATTCTCATTTCATACATCAAAATTAGCTCACTTGGGCTAATGATCAAACACGAGCAATTCAACTTGAATCACTTGATCAAACACATTTTCACACAAAAATATATTTTGAGAACACTGTTTCGGGAACAGTAAAACCCTCGGTTACTGTTCCTATCAAAACACAAATTATCGATTCACTTTGTGAACCCGTATTTCTCGGCCGATTCCGGCCTCATACACATCAAAGAATACATTCATAGCACACATTGCACCATGGCACTCCAAACAGCCCATGGACAGTCACAGACTGTCCACATGGGTTTCAAAAATCCAACACCTCGGTTCCAAGATTTGGAACCGATCAAACGGCCCCTCACGGCCTCATTCAACTCAAACATTAACAAAGTTCTTAAACAAAGAATAAACCCAAATAGGAGAAACCCTACCTCCTGAGAGCTGAGGAAACCCCTAAATCCGGCACTCCACGCCGAAGCTTCCTCCGCGTAGAGCAAACTCTTCTTGTCCCGAAGACTACTGACGGTCGGATCGCCCATATTTCTAGAGAGAAGGAAGACTCTCTCACTAGAATCACAATTCATTTTAGCTAATGGATCTTTTCTTCCCTTCACGCTTTTCTCTTTCTTATTTTGAAGAAGACAAACACTATTTAGTGTTTGTCTTATTATCATTAAATCAAACTCCAAATGACCATTTTGTCCCTTCTTCTTTCCCAAATGGATGATTCGGCACTATCTCTGGGCCAAGCCCATTTCATCATTTCTCTACTCATACCACACTTGGCACATGAGGCGTGTTATATGTGACTGTCGCATCGAAAATCGCTTTACTTCAAGACCCGAACCACGATGCCTAAAAACGTAAGCACTGGGGACCGTCTCCTAATTCTACGAAATTTTACGTGCTAACTAGATCACTTCTAGACGATTCCAACGGTGCAACCTTCGTCATCCGAGATCTAGAGAATTTCAGATTTTTAACAAATTACACTCAGAACCGAAATTACGATTTTGCCTCTTTTCCATAAATTGGAATTTCTGTCTTACTGCATCAAATTCGAAAATGAGGAAGTCAGCGCCAAGGTACATCGGACCTTGAGGTACTCGAGAGAGGGGCTGCCATGTGATCGCTAGCGTCGCCAAGTTTGTCGAGCCGCTCATGAGGTGTTTCACGCCTACATCTCTAGCACACTCCGCATCCAACTCATATGCTGGACGGGGAGAGCTTCGCTGTTGATGCGTATGGGGACCTTCGAGGAGGGACTAGTGCGATCATGGATATCGAGCAGGTTTTGCGTGGGCAAGACCGTGAGGCTTGTAAAGGTGTTGTGGCAAAGACCCGAGGAGTCGAGAGGCGTAATGGAGCGCTGAGGACACCGTGCGCGCCAACTATCCCTTCTTGTTCGACGAGGAATGTGCGCTTTCTAGTCATTAATGTTTTAAATGACTATTGCATATGCATGTGTTTGATTGTGTGTGTGTGTGTGTGAATTTTGGGACGAAATTCTTTTAAGGGGGGGAAGAGTGTAAAACCCGTGAAAATTTTAAATTTAAATTTTTCAGATAAAAAGGGGGCAAAATGGTAATTTACCGAAATAGTCTGGAGAAAAGTTGGGATTTTTCTAGATCTCAAATGACAAAACGGATTGCACCGTTGAACTGCCTCAGAAATTTTAGCTACCTACCAAATTTCGTGAATACTGAGATAGCTCCACTTCACGTATTTCGAGGAAACGCATGGCTCTGCGACACATGGCCAACCATGGTGATTACATGGCAAGCCATGTGGAGTGACACATAGGAGCCATGTCACAATGCATGGCAAAGGCATGCATGTGTGACACATGGCAAGCCATGTGTGTGATACATGGCAAGGAGAAAGGAAAGGAGGAAGGGAGGAAAGGAAAGGAGAAAGGAAAGAAGAAAAGAGAAGAAGAAAGGGGAGGAAGAGAGGAAAAAGAAAGAGGAAGAGGAAGGAGTGTTGTGCAGTGAGCAGACCCGGACGGCAAAGAACCCGGAACTGTGCTACAAGAGGTAGGTTTCTCTTACTGCTTTTATTTAGGGCCATGTAATGTACCCACTTGTTTCTCATCCGACATTTTCCGCGAATTTGTATGTTGGGGTGGTTTGTTTGTGATCAGGTGATGGTCAAAGACCAGTTTTAAGGGGCTCGGACTTTCCGAGACCGAACACCGTGGTTCGGGATGGCAAAACTCTAGCGTATCGGCAAACTGGTGTGTGCCCAAATTTCCGCACACCCTGTGAATCGGTCGCGCTAACTCGGGATCTACATAACTTTCTCATCCGAACCCGATTCAAGGCAGCTTCGGACTCTATGGAAAGCCCAATGAGTCTGAATTTTATAAATAGTACTAGCCAAATGTAGGCTGAACATTGGCTGGGTCACGGATGCTGAGGAATGGTGCGCTCGTTTCCTAACTCGCTTTCTGAACCGGTTTTAACCGAAATGCTCGGGACTGCATACGGGCCTGAGCAGAGAATTGCATGTTGGATATTTTGTGTAGATTACAAAACTGACTCAGACTAAGTCCAAATTATTTCCGAGGCAAGCATGGCCTGGGATTTAGCTCTGGAATGACTAATGTAAAGTTATTGCCATAATTCAATGACATACCGAAATGTGAAATTATGTGGGATATATGTGTGGATAAATATGGAAATAATTATATGCATCACTCAGATGACCGACATACTATGTCTCGCCCAGAATATGACTTATGGCATTATTTGTTCATAATTGTTGGAATTATTTTAATACATGCTTTGAATGATGTGTCAGATAATGAATGAACCAATGACGTAAAAGATGTAGTGCATGCTTATGTGGAATATTAACATGACTGCACTTATGTTAAATATATGAAATGTTGTGTGTACATATGAGGTTCATAGCACACACATAGTGTACTGCAGAATGTCCATGTAGAGGTCTTCATACATCGGGTCATGGTTTGAGGCAAGTATAATAAATTGCATTGCATTGTGTGTGGTAACACCACATTACATGAGAGTGTGTACATGGTACCGATTTGGCACTCGTGAGTTCGGGTGTGTTGAATCGCGTGGGTCGGGAATGGGACGAAGTCCAATTGAGTTCCACAAGCAGCAACGAAAATGGAAATGAAATGTACCTGCGTAGCAAGTAGGGATAGATACTCCCTCGTGAAAAGCCCAAAACCCGTTAGACAACGTGATTATCCACTCTGAAAGCCCGAAAATGTCGGAGGGTGTAGAGACCGGTGAAACCCGAAGTCTCCATGTCTAAAACACACGGAACGATTAAATAAATATCACATAGACTACTAAGTTGTGAGGATGGGAGCCTGACTGACTCGTGATTGATTTCCATTAGCACTTGCATTGGGTGGTGGTTGACCCAAGACATGGGCATGTAGAGGTCGTCTCATACATGCATGTAGTTTTTCCATGATAGACAACATGTATGCACTGGATTGGTTGTCGGGGTTCGACCGTGAAATGATCATCATTCGTATATGCACTTAAAGGAATAGCCCCATAGGATTTCATCCCATCGGGCGTTAGCCTACCCCCGTCAGGGGACCTCCTTCTGCACAAGATGGCACAAAGGCACGCTTCCAGAGGCCTGGATTACAGCTGCCTGATTCATGGTCTCCAGACTCTGCCTCGCATATGTTGTAATCCACCATTTAATATATGTTTTGTATTAGAAGTGATGTAATAACTCGATCTATTAAATGTATGGTCTTGTAACCATATGGACGTAGCATGGATGATGGGCCATATTGAGCCATTTTACTCATGTATGGGTCTCATGATATGAGACACACAGGTTTCCACAGGTTGACGGTGGTCAACGGGACCCCCGGGTTTTGGGGTGTCACACATGTCCCGAGTCCTCACTGACTCCCTCACATATGCCTAAGCCGAATGCGAGTAAAATCATAGTTTTCATAACAAAAGCTATTTGTTCTTGAAAACACACTACTTAGTTTCGGTAAAATATTGGACAACCCTCCGAGGCTTAACTGGCTGATAACCCTCCAAACAATTCACGTTCCTCCGACGTGAATTGTCGACAATTACACACCGAAAATCTTCCTCATTAAATTCTTCACAAACATTTTCTTATTTTTGTTTCATTTAATGTCATGCACTCACACCTAATAATTCTAGGTCAGCCTCAAAGGCATATGGAATGCATTATGCCAATTCCAAATAATTTATGCTAATACAATCTCACATGCATATATTAAACATAATTTACTCTACAACAATCATGTTATTCAATTTTCACATCAATACCCAAAATTAGCCTACATGGGCTAATTAGCAAACACAATCAATTCATTTTGAATCACTTACAAAAACACATTTTCACACTAAGAAAATCACGTCACTATTCACATGAACAAAGGAAAACCATCGCCATCGCTCACGCCACCAAATTTGGTATTTTCTCCACTCGGTTCAAAGGTTTTGAGACGGAATTTATGACTAAATCAAGCCTCATAATATCCCTAACCATAAACATGGCTCTTAGCCAAAGAATAAACCAAGTAGGAAAAGATCCCTACCTCTGGAGATCATTTCTGACCCACCAAATCGTGTCCACGCGCAGCCCCCGCCACACAGATCGACTTGCCTTCTCTTGCTCGTTGGAGAACCCACGGTCCGAATGGCCGAGAAAAATCCAGAGAAGGCACATCCTCTGAACAAATCACAAAATCCTAACTCACTGCATCCCTCCAGCCATTGCACGTTTTTGTGCTCAAAATGAAGAAGATGAACATTGTTCATCTTTCGTCTTATTATCATTAACATCTCAAAAATTCCACTTATGTCCCCTCTTATTGATTTTTAACACTTGACACTATCTAAGTCGTCCATTTCCATCATCTCTCTAATCTCGTAACATGTGTCACAAGAGTACATGTAATAGGTGACTTTTGTCACATCACATGTCTCTCAAAACCCGTTTTACGGCACCCGATGCCTGGTGCCTCGAAAAATGTGAAATTCCGACTATCTTAGAATTCGACGAAATTAGACATGGTGGCTAGATTTCGCGAGGCGATTCCAACGGTGAAATCTGTTTCATCATCCGAGATCTAGAAAAATTTCGGATTTTGACCGAAATTACCGTTTTGCCATTTTTTAGAAAATTGGAATTTTCTCGGGTCTTACATTCTCCTCCTTAAAGGAATTTTGTCCTCGAAATTCTGACACACAATCGAATCACATGCATATGCAACGGCACTATGCCATGTATGTAAACTAGTCATTTGGCATTAAACGACTCAAACCACGTGACCTTCATCCCAACAAGAAGCGGGGTAGGTCTGTGATCTTTCCTCGCTCCCACATTGACTCCTCCCACTCCACTGGCCGACATAGCACCCCCACTAGCCTCCGTCTTAAGGTCAGAAACCCGATCCCGCTATCCATAATGCACATGGTCCCTCCGAAGGTCCCATCCGTGTCAACCTCAATCTCTCCCTAATCCACTACAATGAGCCGGGATCTCGGGAGTGTACCTCAGAGCATGGAGACGTGAATACATTGGGGACACCGACATGTTGGGCTATGAACGCCAACCGTACACTACGCTGTCATCCTCCCCGAGCATCTCGAAGGGTCCTATGAACCTCGGCGATAGCTTTACGCGCTTGCCGAACCTGACCACTCCTCTCTTAGGCATCACCTTCAAGAAGACGTGATCACCAACCTCGAACTCTAAGGGTCGACGTCGCACATCATCATAGCTCTTCTACCGGCTCTAAGCCTTGAGAAGACGTTGTTGTATCAAGCTCACCTTCCTGAGTCTCTAATCGATCAGACCGCTGATAGAGCTCTCTCCCACTCCTCGTCCAACGATCGATGATTTGCATGACCTCCCATACAATGCCTCATGGTGCCATATGTATATCATCAGAATCGCTTGTTGTAGGCGCATTCCACTAAGGGCAATTGCTCTTCCCAAATCTACCCTTTATGATCTAGGACGATGCTCTATAACCCCAACATCCTATATCCTCTGACACCATATGTCCTGTAAGTGGAAAGTTGTACTCATGGTCACTGTAGGCCCATACTAAATTTTGGAAACTCTTTCCAAAAAGTGTGCCTTCTAGAACCTCTGGTATCTATCCGACACTATGGATACTGGTACTCCATGTTGCCAGAATATCTATCGAATATACAACCGACAGAATCTCTCCAATGTGAAGGTCATCCGCACGGCTAGAAAATGTGCCGACTTCATGAGCCGATCCACTATCACCCATACCGCATCATGTCCCTGCGGTATCCGTGCGCTGGTCACAAAATCCATCGTGACGTGCTCCCACTCCACTTAGCCACCTCCAATGGCCGGCGTACTCGCCGCTTCCGTGTTCAAATTCTTAACTTACTGACACGTGAGACATCGTCGAACAAAGTCCCCTACGTGTCTCTTCATCCCGCTCTAGTAATACTGGCGATGAAGATTCTGGTACATCTTCATGCCACTTGGATGCACGGAAAATTGAGAGCAGTGAAACTCCTTGAGAATCTCCTCTCTCAAATAGGTCAACTGGGAAACCACTACCCGTCCTCTATATCGAAGACTACCATCTACGTGGACGGTCCAAATTTCATCACCCGTAGACTTGACTATACCCTGCATTCCCGATGGACACTATCTCCCGTCTTATCCCTGGACTCGATCACTTAATTAATAGAGACGGTGTGGACACTAACCCCACCGCACTCGAGCTTGCCCAAGTGCACTGTGAGCCTAAACCCAAGTCCCAATGCCTCGAGCATCCACCATTCCCGAGAGTTTATACTACGGCACGTCTCTCGTGACTCTCCGACCGAGTGCATCACCCACTAGATTCGCTTCTTACCAAGATGGTAATGTAAAGTGCTATAATCCTCTAGAACCCATCCATCTATGTTGCCTCATGTTGAGGTCCCCACACAAGTGAAAATATACTTCGCACTCTTATGGTCCGAGTACACCTGAACTCCTCGCCAGCAGTGGCGCCCAAATCTTCGCGAAGACTACTACCTAACTCCATGCCAGGTGGGGTAATTCCGCTCATTATTCTTCAACCGACGGAACCATAAGCTACTACCCTTGACCGCATCAAAACACATCCTAGTCCGCCCTTGAGGCATCACGATACAATCAGGTACCCTGTCCCCACTGACTATCAAGATGGGAGCTATAGTAAGCCTCCCTTAACTCATTCACGCTCTCGCATCGGGTCATCCTAATCAAACTTGACCTCCTTCCGGGTCAATCTCGTCATAGGTGCCGCTAATCGAGAGAAATCCTCAATGAATCTCCTGTAGTACCCAGCCAATCCCAAGAAACTACGTATCTCGAAGACTAACTTCGGCCTCTCCCAACTCATCACGGCCTCGACCTTCTCTGGGTCCACTGACACGCCTGATGCTAACACCACGTGTCCCAAAAATCTCACCTCAGTAAGCCAAAACTCGCACTTACTAAACTTAGCGTACATCTGATGGTCTCTCAACAACTGTAAAACAATCCTCAAGTGATACTCATGCTCCCACTCTGACTGGGAGTAGATCAAAATGTCATCCACGAAGACTACGACAAACTGATCCAAATAGTGGTCGAATACTCCTGGCATGTGGTCCATGAAATACGCGTATCTGGCCAATCCAAAGGGCATCACCGCAACCCAGTTCCCATAACGCGCCCTAACGCCGGCCTAGGGATATCTCGTCTCCCTAACCTCGATGGTAACCAAAGGAGAAGGTCTATCTCTGAGTAGACTCTGCCAGCCTCCTCTCAACCGATCAAACAAATCGCGGAATCCTGGCACGGGTACCGATTCTTGATCGCAACCCCGCTCAACCTGTCGGTAATCAATGCACAAATGGGCTGGTCTTGTCCTTCTTCTTCACTAATAGAACCGAGCACCCCATGGTGAAGTGCTCAATGAATCGAACCCTTGTCTCGCAGCTCCCGTGAATGGACTCGAGTTCTTGCACCTAACTGCGCCATCCTATGCGGAGTCATAGAAATGGGCGAAATACCAGGGTGTAAGTAGCTCATCCGAAAAAACATCCTCATACTCGCAAAATACTCGAGGTAGATCTAAGTCCTGTCTCACCTCGTCCTCCAGGGTAAGGCTTGCTAGCCAACCCGCTAACTGTCATGACACTTGGACTCGTACATCGTCTGGGGCAAAATATCATGCTTATCCCCCTGGAATACAACACGAGTACCGTCTCGCTGTAGCAACCTCCTACTCACAATCGAGCAATCCACTCCCCGTAAGCCGTCAGCCAATCCATCCCTAGGATGACATCGAACTCTGACATGTCCATTATCCTCAGGTCCACTGTGAGTAGAGTCCCCGAGATCTCTAACTCGCAACCAAGACATATCATCCCTATCCTCGCCCCAATCCCTAGGGGAGAACTCACGTAGAAGGGCTCTTCCAAGGCCTTAACCTCTAAGCCTAACTCTATCACAACTGATGCAGCGATAAATGAATGCGAAGCACCATAATCAAATAACACTCTTGCCCATAAAGAGATGCCAAAAATACCCTATATAATCGGGCCGACTACTGATCACCGGGGTGGTGTGATAGCGCAGGCACGCCCCTAAACCCTTGACATCTCGCCCGTGGGCCTCTGGCCCTTCCGCCCTCGACCCATAACCGCCTCCTCCTACCGTCAGGCCCGAGGTGCCCGTGCAGCCTCGGGACTAAACGCCTCTAGCCTATATCGGGATGTGGGAGGAATATATCAGATCCCCTCTCCCGTCCTACTTCACCGACCGGGATCGCGCCGTCTCAAACCCCGGGATCCCTTTCTTAGGGGCAATCCTCCTCATATGTCCGGCCACCGGCAATGGTAGCACACCATCCGCCCAGCCCGACATGCAACCTGATTCGTCTACGGTCTGATGGTCGGTCCCGAACCTCGTGACCTAGAAGCCCTCTGCTTCTTTCCCGAACTAGAAGAAGACTTACTGTCCTTCCTCTTGCTACTAACACCCGCATCCCGAGTGCTCCGAGCATCCTCGATCTCTCTCTTTATGGTCAGGGTTGTCCCAACCATGAAGTCCATGCCCTGTAGGCGAAGTCCTACAATCCCGCCCGACGGACAACTTAGCCCATTCTCGAATCTCCCGACTCGCCATGTCCGCGGGCCACAGTCATCAGCAAAACGGCCAGCTCCGGTAATCAGCCACATAATCCATCACAAGCCATCGTCCATCGCTTCAAATGAACTCGAGCCTTCGTGATGTCTCACAAAGATCCGAAAAATACTTACCCATGAACAGCCTCCCGAATCACATGTCATCGCTTCTAGTCTCTAGGAGGTCTTTGCCTAGCCCACTCACACTGGGCCTCACCAGCCGAACGCAACTAGTTCCATCTTGGTCGTGGCCGAGGCAATCTCACAGCCTCTAACACCTTCTCGACCGCATGAACCAACAATGGTCTACCACCATCGGATCTCCTCCCTAAGGAATGCTCTGAGGATGATGCGCCCTAAATCTCTAGGAGGTTACCGACTCCCGTCGCTTGTCGCACTAGCTCATAAATAGCCAGAATACTTCGCAATACCTAAAACCTCAACAGCAGCCCCGCTGGTCAACATCGGTAGTGCCCGACTGTAAGACCCCATGCATTCCACCTCTACCCTCACCTCGACTAGCCATCTACACATGTCAAATGACAAGTTAATTTCTAATGCAGTATCTCTAAGGCTTAAACAAAGCCCCGAGACACTATTCATATACAGAAAAATATTTCATACACAATGTCCATGCATTCATAGGTAATGCAAGACAATAAATTCATAAATTAAATCATATTTATCAAAAAAAATTATTTTGTCACATTTTATTTTATTTTAAAAAAAAATTATTTCATTTTTTTTTTTTTTTTAAAAATCTTGTGAACAGTTTTCATGAACAGTGTCCGAAACAGTGACTCAGAACAATGTCCTGAGTCAAGACTGGGTTGGGTGCACCAAGTGCACACCCCGTCCACCGCAAGATAGCCGCGGCGCCCCCGCTCCCAGGGCCGACCGTGTCGTGGGCGTGCAGAGTCAGATCGCAGGCCCAAAGACTACCGTGTCACAGCCCCCTCGGCACATGGCCGTGCCGCAATAAGCCACACGCCACAACACGCATCACATACGTGGTCAGCCCATGTCGCCGCCAGATCAGCCAGCGTGTCACGACACACCCCAGCAACCAAGCCTCCGCCTATCACGATACAACGGATTGTATCGTGACACACTCCCTAGCGGCCAGGCCTCTCTTTTCTGTCACGATACAAAGATTGTATCGTGACACACCCTTGGCCAGGCCTCCCTCCTCTCACGATATAATGATTGTATCGTGACACACTCCACCAGCCAAGCCCCGCACGCGCTACCGCCGCCATAATGCGTGCCCCTGCCATGGTCGCATCGTGGCGAGCAGCGGGTCAGACGCGGCTGGCCCGCTACGCCGTGTCGCATGCCGCCTCACGGTCGCTCCTAGTTATACCCGGGTCACGATACAACACAAGGTATCATGACTCAAATCCACCAAAATGAGCAAAAGAGCCCATTCCAGCTTTCGCTTTTTTTTTTTCTTCATTCCATCACTGAAAACAACCTACTATATATATATATATATTCTTTTTTTTCATTTTCCAAAGATAACTAAATAAATTTATTAAAATTTATTTTATTTATTTTTTTTCCAGCTTTTTTAAGACATCAGAAACCTTAGAAAATTACTTCACATCATCATTTTTTTCCTATGTGCTATTCACTAAGCACACAATCACACAACATACTACACACAAATCATACACAACAATTCATGTTCACACATCCAAGCACACATAACACAATGCATGCAGTGTTCTAATCTTGTCCCGTGACTTCCTAGGTAATCACATACCTAAACCCTAACATCGAGCTTTACCAAGCTGTGATGCTCTTACACCTTATGACCATGGCCTAAGCCCAAGTCCCTCAAGCCCTAGGTATTCGTATACCTAAGCTCTGATACCAAGCTGTGAAGCTGGTATTAGGACTAAACTTATGGATACCCAACCCGAGCTCCCTAGGTAATCGTTTACCTTAGCTTTGATACCAAGCTGTGATGCCCCAAACCCGGGGTGTCCGTTGACAACCCGTCAACCCGAGACAGGGATGCCTGCAACCACACCACTCATGAAAATCGGCGTAGCCCCTTTGTAATGAGCTACCCGGGAATGTACAAACCTGTCCCAACAAGTTTACAATGACCACATAGGGTCCACATGCGAGTAAAATAATGGCCACTTAGGCCCCTGCATCAATACTCACAAAATATATCCCAACCAAATATCTTACATGGTTCAAGAGTTAACACATTACTCTTAATACAACATATATTAAAATTATAGTGTTCTAATACATGTTATACAACAATATCAAAGCCACAAGTCGACTTTCTTCTAACACGCAGCCTCTAGTGAGTGCCGCTTTCCCGATCGCTCCCTGTACCTGAAATGGTGATCCCTCGACAGGGTAAGCAAAGCCCAGTAGAGATAATTTCCTACATGGGTTACTCCCACCTAAGTGCACATGTCATGGCAAACAATCACATTCAAGCAATTTCATGAACCTACTCGAATGTCTACATACCCAAACCCATGTCCCGAGTCCTCACTGACTCCCTCACATATGCCTAAGCCGAATGCGAGTAAAATCATAGTTTTCAAAACAAAAGCTATTTGTTCTTGAAAACACACTACTGAGTTTCGGTAAAATATTGGACAACCCTCCGAGGCGAATATGTTGGATAACCCTCCGAAACAATTCATGGGCCCTCCCAACACAATTCTCCGGAAAATCTTCCGTCGAAATTCCTTTCACAAACATTTTCATTTTTGTTTCATTTCATGTCATGCACTCACAACTATTCTAGGTTGTCCTGCTAAGTATATGGAATGCATTATGCCAATTCCAAATAATTTATGCTAATACAGTTCACATGCTTATATTAACATAATTTACTCACAACAATCATGTTTTTCAATTTTCACATCAATAACACCAAAATTAGCTCACATGGGCTAATTAGCAAACATAAGAAATTCATTTTGAATCACTTACAAAACACATTTTCACACCAAGAAAATCACGTCACTATTCATGTGAATAGTGAAACCCTCGGGTTACTGTTCACGGCCACCAAATTTGGTATTTTCTCTCCGTCGGTTCAGCGGTTTTGAGATGAATTTACTTCGCTGTAAACTGCCTCATAATATCCCTAACCATAAACATGGATCTTAGCCAAAGAATAAACCAAGTAGGAAAAGATCCCTACCTCTTGGAGTTGTCGAAACTCCACCAAATCGGTGTCCACGCGTAGCCCTCGCCGCGTAGATCAACTTTGCTTCTTGCTCCGTCGAGAACCGACGGTCCGAATGGTCGGAAATCTAGAGAGAAGACACACTTTCTCTCTCTAGAAATCACAAAACCCTAACTCACGCATCCTCCAAATCACGCACGCTTTTTTGTGCTCAAATGAAGAAGAACACCGGCTTTATCTTTTGGCCTTATTATCATTAACATCTCAAAATTACACTTTTATGTCCTCTCTTCTTGATTTTAATACTTGGCACTATCTAAGCCGGCCCATTTCCATCATCATCATCTCTCTAATCTTGCAACATGTGTCACAAGATTACATGTAATAGGTGACTTTTGTCACATCACATATATCTCAAAAACCGTTTTACGGCACCCGATGGCCGTTGCCTCGAAAAACGTGAAATTCCAATTGTCTCGGAATTCGACGAAATTCGACGTGGTAGCTAGATATCGCGAGACGATTCCAATGGTGAAATCCGTTTCATCATCCGAGATCTATAAAATTTTCGGTTTTTGACCGAAATTATCTTTTGCCATTTTTCAGAAAATTGGAATTTTCTCGGGTCTTACACATACAATGTCTTAGCGCATAACTTTTGAAAGAATCCGGATAATTCAACCAATGCATCACACACATCCGTATTTAAATAAGGACGAATACCAACAGGAAGAACTCGTTGAAGTAAGACATGACAATCATGGGATTTTAACCCTGAAATCTTCCCATCACTAATGTTTACATTTCTTGATATGTTTGCTGCATAACTGATGAGTGCAAAACTCATCTATGTTTTGAGTTCATTTCACATGCTATTTTGTGCATTTAATATCCATATTCATGTAAAACTCATAAAATTTCCTCTAAACTTGGTTTTGTAGGATTATTGATGTAAAGCAAGTGATTTGGCAAGAAATGAGCAATTTATTTCCAAAAGAAGAGTCAACTCCAGAGCCCCATAGCGCACCACTGAAAGGAGCTAATTTTTCTGTACCATCTGAACATCAAATGGTTCAAATTTCCTCCTGACTGCATTCTACATTCAAAGAGTTTCAACAAGTACTACACGCCCAAATCCAGTTAAACGGCAGTTGCGGCCCCGACAAGAGAAGAAAAACCGCGGTTTCGTAAAATGCGGGCCATGGCTGCAGTCGCGTCATGGCAAAGCTGGTGTCGCGGACGGGGACAGTTGTCGCGACACCATTTTGGTGTCGCGACATAAAGCTGGTGTCATGACAGATTGCGTCGCCGGTGTCGCTGACGTAAGCTGCGTCGCCGACGTAGTCGTGTCGCTACGTAGTCGTGTCAATGCACCAACGCCGGCAAAGAATCCCGGAAAAGGCCTGGTGCACTTGAGTTATTCACTCACCCCCATTTCCCCATGGCGCGCCTCCCGTAGCGGAGGCGGTCCCGGTCCCAGACCATCGATTTGTCAGAGATTTTTGCTGTTGTTCTTTATCTTTATAATTCATGCATTTTCATTTCATTGAAGATTTTTCGCGTCGCATCAGAGATTCAGATTTCACTAAGGTTCAGACAAAGATTGAAGCTAAAACTGATTTTCTTCTCTCATGGGTTTTCTCTCTCTAACCGCCATTTTCTTAGTTTTTGCTGCAGATTTTTATTTTTAATAGATCTTAGAGTAGTTTTAGAGCAGATTTTTATTTTTATTGAAGAGATTTCGGTGTTGTACTCAGATATTCAATTTATTTACTGTTGAGGCGAAGATTTAAGCTCAAATCTGGGTTTTTCTCTTCTTTCTCTTGATTTCTTTCTTCATTTTCTTACTTTTTGTTTGATTAGTGATGATTGAAATCCAATAATGGAACATTAAACACTTTCAGTGGTTGGGGGTTTAATTGTTGAACATTCGTATTTGCAGTTTTTCGCTTATTTTGTGGGTTTGAAGTTGAATTTATATAATTGGTACTGTTCATATAATGAATTGTCTGGAATATTAGTAGCTTATGCCCAAAAAGAGCCGTATCTTTGCTCGATTTCAGGAGGCCTCTCGAGGACATGCAGATGGAGATTCCTCCGAGAGTAAAGAGCGGTAACTTAGGGGTATGTTAGACTAATATCTTGGAACTAATGAACTCTGAAAAATTATTTCGGCAGATCACTAATTTACTTCATGGTGTGAGGATTAATTAGAGATGTATCAATTTAGTTGATCGCAGGTTTCTCCCTTAGTCTCGATGAAAGGATCTTGATCCCGTGTTAGCAAAGACTAATCAAGGAGATAGAAAATTTTATTAGATTTGAAGGACGAGATACCACTACATTGGAGAAGGCTTGCATTATCCTCGTCTATGGGGGCAAGAATTCTTCACCCTAAGAAATGGTCAGAAGTATTGATAAAAGAAAAACAATCAAATCTTAAAGAGTGCCAAATTTACAAGAAGCATAGGACCCATTTGTCTTGGAAAAGGAATATGGATCTCTAACTAGGGGAAATGTATGGTATGGAGAAATTCAAGCTATGCTTCACATTGCTCTTGGACAAACTAAAGATTCAACTCACAAATGTTGCACTTTCAAGGAAATGCAAACAAGTTAGAAACAATTATCCCCATCCCTAAAGAGGACTCTCTTCTTCATACCTTTAGAATTAAGTAGTTGTTTATTTGGTGATTTAGGATTAGTTTTAAATCAGTTTTTGTTTCAATTAAATTGATTTTATTCGACATCCCACTTGGTCGCCTAAATAGCAAGAGCCCTGTAATCGGGTGATCAAATTCCAATTGTGAGAACTCCAATCCTCGCAGATCGTATATCCGACTCCTAGAGTCCACTTTTTATTACTTGTATGACCGTGCACTTACGAGAAAGGGGTTTGAGTGTTGGTACATTTTCATTTCAATTTTTGAGATACTCTACTTTTGTTTCACCCGCTTGAGTATTTACTCATATCTAATTCCTTGACCATATTTTCACATATACATCATTCGTCTCTAATGTGAAGTTTTTACGCCATGCGGGGATTAGACAATAGTCCTTTGGTAATAGTGTCATAAATTTGTATATGTCTTTTGGTCATATCAAAGTTTTTGGCGCCGTTGCCGGGGATTGGCGCGGTTCACTTTCTCTCATTGGAAGTTGACATTTTGAAGAACGGGTGATTTGCTAATTTAGGCCATTTTTTTATTATTATTATTTTTTATTTTTGGTTGTGAGTTGTTTGTGTTTTATTTTTAATTTTATTTTTTACTATTAGTATTTTTGTACTTTCTTTTCTTTTTGTTTTTCTTTTCTCTTATTTAGGTACTCATGAGGAATATTCAAGTGAAAGATGGAATTGCTCCATAGGCTGTTTTTTGACTTCCTTATTCATCATTTGAATCAAAGAATTCAGGAATGACCCACTCATGGAACAAGGAGTATTGCCTATCAAGGAGCTCAACCCCCCACATTTCAAAAGAAAAAGAGTTGTTTCGCATGGCGCACTTTACCGACATGGATGAGAACAAGAAGATAAGTAGTCTTCATGAGTCGAAATTCCAAGATTTCACATACCTTCCAAGTCAACACTAGTGCTAGATTGAAAAATAGAAGGTCACCTGACACTTAGTCCAAGCATTCAAGGATCAATCTTCTAGACCTCTCCTAGCAATACTTTGAAAATCCTATCAATGCATGGATGCTCATTTGAGTAATGTGCAGAAATTTACATATCGAAACTGTGGAAGAAGGTGAAAATGAGTCGAAATTGAGAACAAGACACTCCTAAACAACTTAGAGGATGAAGAGCCATTAGTGGATAAACTGAAATTTGAAGAGGAAAGTCAAGTAATGGCTATTGAAAACATTTTGGTGAAGATTGACACATTCACTTTCCCCATCGATTTTGTGACTTGGGGCATTGAAGGGGATCTACAAAATTCTCATATACTAAGGAGACCACTTCTTTCCTCAAGCCAAGCATGGATTGACATCAAAAAGGGGAGCTCAATCTTGCTTGTATGAGGAGAAAGTAAAGTTCAATCTTCACCAACCATTACCTTGATCGAGCAAAGAAAGAGACATGTGCAAATTCGCAGCTTGCTTCAATCAAAAGGGCAAGATGTTCGAGCGGGCCCTTAAGCATAAATGTGTTTACATCTACTTCACATAGAGGGGACTGTTTTGAAGAAATTGTGGCTGAACCACCAGCCATAATTGTAAAGGGGATTTTGGAGTTTCTTTCCCCTCTCTTCAAAGTCCGGAAGAAGACATCCTTGAGCTGAATGGTTATGAAGGGGAAGTGCTTTCCAAGATGAATGATTGGTCAAATGGAAGCACTAGTACTTTTCCAATGAGTCTAGCTGGACTCTAAAAACGGAGCAGCATCTTAGGAGGCAACCTAAGCTAGGTAATAAGGATTCTATCCATTCTCTTTTTTTTTTAGTTATTTTATTTGTTGTCGTTTTTTCATCACGGGATGAAAATTCCAAAGAGTTGTTTTAACTGTTGTTGTTTTCTGCACAAGATAAGTTCAAGCTCCAACATGTTGTCAAAGTGACTAGTTTGCAAGAGTGAAGGCAATAAGCAAGTGGTTGATGTAATTATAGTGCTGAAGTGTGAAAAATGGATCGGAGATGTTCATCAAATTTCTTGTGTTTTTGAGATGAAAAGAACCAAATTGAACCGAAATATAAGTTGAAGGTTCATGATAATGCTTGAGGAGAATTGAAGACAAGAGATGAGTTTAAGCATGAATGAAAGCATTAAGGGTTGCTATTGGAGGAATTTTGAGAGAATATATAAGCATGAAGGACTTTTGAAGGATAGCAAGTGATATGGGCAAGAGACAAAGCAAGGAGAACCTATGAGTCAAGAAATCATCATTGACCGACAGCATTGAACATTCTGATTTTTCTATAATGATTGAGGCTCCAAACGGTTCACCTCCCAGCCTCCATGAGCAATATCTTTACATTGAAAGAGCTTTCCAACGAGTCCTTACACATCCAATTCCGAGCTAAAATGAAGGAGATATGAGTATAACAAGTTGGATAAAAAACAGGGGAGTTGAGCAGAATTGTTGACGTGACCAGCACCACAGTCACGAAAACAGAGGCTTTTTAACCCTTTAAAACCCATTTTTCTTCTTCCTACTTTATACTCTTCTATCTCATACTCTCTTTCCTCTAACCCTTATAACTTCTAACAATCCTCAAATTCTTCTCCCATCCACTCAAATCCTAAATCACATTCCTCCCTAATCCATCTTCATCATCTCAAGCTTCAAACCCATCACAAACTCCAATAAACTTACTCTTGTTGAACCCCAATTTTTCATCCATCATCTCCAAGCATCAAAGAGGAGTTACAATGGAAGAAAATTTTGCGCTGTTGTTTGTTTTGGGTTCTTTGTGGATCATTGTTGATTGTGGAGTGATTTGCATGTATTGAAGGAGGTTTTGAAGAATCAAAACTCACTCATTTGAGGTGAAGGAAGCAGCACACCAAGGTTTGAGAAAATGCCAAAGCCACTTTCACATGGCTCCAAAGAAGCAAAAAGAGTATATCAAGGGGTAGTACACCAATGTCACGTCTGAAAATCATCAAGTTTCCTATTCAAAGTGGCCAAGACTACAAAGGGGGAGTTCACTTTTCCCAACCCTTTATTACTCTTTACTTTATTGCTTCCCTTTTGCTCATTGCTAGACATTTAGACAATGTTCATCCCAAAGTTCGGGGTGTTTTTATTTTTTGTTAGTTTATCATGACACACCCCACATGTTGCAAATGACAAATTTTGAGGATGAAATTTTCTTGTGTTTTTGGATAATGACTTTGTTTGATGCTTCCTAATCTCTACATCTTAGTTTGGTATATTTTTTTAGTTAGAGTTTATTGAGTTAATTGAGTTTTGCTTGAGTTGTTGTGATGTCATTAATATGACCATATAAATGAACCTCTTGGCATATGGACAATATTAGAGATAATAGACTTCATGCTTAATGAGTTATCTCTTTAATAGGCTATTTAGTCATTGGTTTCTCAAAATCCATGCACGTACACTAAGGCACTTTGAAAATAGTTTTTGCTTGGGTTAGAGAAGGTTTATGAGAATCCATTCCACTTTGATCTCCACAAAATTTAGAACTTGTTTAATTATCGCCGAGGCGAAATCTCTAGGCACACAACAATTGGAGAAATGACATGTGCCATCCTTGAAGATTGTGCCTTTCAAGTTTAACCCTATTAATATGCATATGCATATTCCTAGTGCCAAGATGTTGAGCCTAAAGAGCCAAAATTCGTTTATAAAAAGAACCAAGTTTGAAGCCAATAACCTTCCTATACATCACTATCCCTCAATAAAGAACCAAACTCACCCTATACATGAGGATTTGAACATAATTGGAAATGTGGTGAAAAGAAGTTTGGGGGAGTTATTTTTCCATAGAAAATAACCTCAAATTGGCTGAAATGAGTTAAGTTGAAAATCAAAAGAGGTTGTCAAAAAAAAAAAAAAAAAAAAAAAAAAAAATCAAGTGTAAGTTACAAAATACAATAAAAGTCAAGGAAGAGTGAGTCTAGCCTCAGCCTCTCCTTCCCTAGAGCAAGTAAATCCTAAGGTGTCTCAACACCTAATACCCTAAGGCCAATTGTTTGGGAGCTGGCTGATTTAAAGCTCGCTAAGGGTTGGTAGAAAGCTTAAGGGGGTTTTGACATGGCACTACTCTAATAACCTTGTCTTAAAAAAAAAAAAAGGCTTCTTGGTGTTTGTTGAAAGAATGCAGAATTTGTGCAGAAAAGTGATATGAGGAGTATGGAAGATGCACCTAAACAGATTTTGGGGTGTTTGAGAGTGTCACTATGCTGATGGTAAGAATCAGATGAGTAGAGTCACACGTTAAAATATGTATGTTTGGGTAAGTTTTAGCCTAAAATGACTACTCAACTACCCCTTACCCAAGCCTTACATTACAAGCTTATAAAGACCTACTTGATCTTGAGAATTGTGTGTGCCTACATTAGTGGAGAGTGATAAGAACAACAAGCCTATGGAACCTAAATAAATTATCTTAGGAGATCCGCTTACTTATCTCAATTCTCATAAACTCATCTAGCTTGCAATTGCTTGATAGAGGAAGACCACACACACATACCTAGTGAGAACCACATCTAAATTTTTCTATTATGAGATTAATCTTACCATTAAAATGAATAATTTATCTTGATCATATTCTCTATATTCTTAGTAAGGGTAATTCTTGAGACAGTATATCACATACCCCTTGGTAAAGCTTGATTACTCTCGCTTTGTTAAATAAAAGTGGGTGAATGAACTTTTCTCTTCCATTGCTTGGGGACAAGCAATTCTTTCTTTGCTTCGAGATACAAAACTTCCTCTGTTTTGGGGTGTTTGATGAGGCAAAACTCATCTATGTTTTGAGTTTATTTCACATGCTATTTTGTGCATTTAATATCCATATTCATGTAAAACTCATAAAATTTCCTCTAAACTTGGTTTTGTAGGATTATTGATGTAAAGCAAGTGATTTGGCAAGAAATGAGCAATTTATTTCCAAAAGAAGAGTCAACCGAGAGTCTCATAGCGCACCACTGGAAAGATTAATTTTTCTGTACCATCTGGAACATCAAATGGTTCAAATTTCCTCCTGACTGCATTCTACATTCAAAGAGCTTTCCAACGAGTACTCACACGCCCAAATCCGAGTTAAAACGAAGAAGTTATGGCCCCGACAAGTTAGAGAAGAAAAACCGGTTGTTGTCTTAAAATGCAAATAAGCGATTGCATGTGTTTCGGTGCTGCACGTAAAGCCAGGTCGCGGACAGATAGTTGGTGTCAAGCACACCATTTTGGTGTCGCTACGTAAAATGCGTCATGACAGAGTTGGTGTCGCGACACCAGCCTTTGCGTTCATGACAGAGTCGTGTCGCGACGTAGTCGGGTGTCACGCACTTAAACGTCATACAAATCCTGAAAAAGGCCGAAAATTGAGTTTTGACCTAATTTCAAGCCCATTTCACCCTAGGACCATATATATACTCGTTTTTTAGGTAAAGAGGCAGGCGGGAGGATTGGAGAGCCTCTCTTTGGGGTTTCTCTCTAGACTCCGCCCATTTTCCAGCTTTTTTCAGATTTTGATTGTTTTAGATCTTAGAGTAATTTTTTTGTGCGCATTTTATTTCTATTGAAGATTTTCGGTGTCAGTATTAATTTATTCAGATTTCACTAAGGTTCGTATACAGATTGTGCTAAAAATCTGGATTTTCTCTCATGGGTTTTCTCTCTAAATCGCCCATTTTCTTAGTTTTGCCGCAGTATTTTTATTTTTAATATATCTGTAGTAGTTTTTTAGAGCGCATTTTTATTTTTATTGAAGAGATTTCGGTGTCGTGTTTTATATTCAATTTATTTACTGTTGAGGCGAAGATTTGAAGCTCAACTGGTTTTTTCTCTTTCTTTCTCTTTGATTCTTCATTTTCTTACTTTTTGTTTGATTAGCGATGATCAAATCAAGAATGGAACATTAAACACCCTCTAGTGTTGGGGTTTAATTGTTGAACATTCAGATTTGCAGTTTTTCAGTTATTTTGTGGGTTTGAATACTGAATTTATATAATTGGTACTGTTCATATAATGAATTGTTCGGAATATTAGTAGCTTATACCCAAAAGAGCCGCATTCTTGCTCGATTTCCGTGAGTTCTCCGAGGGACACAGAGATGGAGATTCCCCGAGAGTAAAGAGCGGTAACTTGTGCATGTTAGACTAATATCTTGGAACCAATGAACTCGAAAAATTACTCGATAGATCACCACTTTACTCATGGTGAGGATTCACTAGATGATGTATCAATTCTTAAGCTGATCGAGGTTTCTCCTTAGTCTGATGAAAGGATCTTGATCCCGTGTTAGCAAAGATTTGATCAAGGAGATAGAAAATTTTATTAGATTTGAAGGACGAGATACCAATTACATTGGAGAAGGCTTACATTATCCTGTCTATGGGGGCAAGAATTCTTCAGTCCTAAGAAATGGTTGTGAAGTATTGAAAAGAAAACACCAAATCTTAAAGAGTGCCACCTACAAGTAGCTATTTGTGACTCATTTGTCTCTGAAAGGAATATGGATCTCAACTAGTGAAATGTATGGTGTATGGAGAAATCCAAGCTATACTACATTGCTCTTGGACAAATCCAAAGATTCAACTCATACAAATGTTGCACTTTCAAGGAAATGCAAACCTGCTTCTTTGGTAAACAATTATCCCCATCCCTAGTGACTCTCTTCTCATACCTTTTAGAATTAAGTGTCAAGTTATTTGCAGATTTTCAGATTAGTTTGAATCAGTTTTTGTTTCAATTAAATTCGATTTTATTCGACATCCTACTTGGTCATTTAAATAGTAAAGAGCCCTTGTAATCTGGGTGATCAAATCTCCAATTAGAGAGAACCTCCACCCTCGTGGCACATATCCTGACCCTAGAGTCCAATTATATTACTTGTATGACCCGTGCACTTCATGGAAGGTCGAGTGTTGGTAATACTCTTTTCATTTCAGTTTTTGAGTATACTTACTTTTGTTTCAATTCAGTTTTTTTGAGTATTTACCACATTCACTCCCTTTGACCATATTTTCACATATACTATCATTTGGTCTTTAACAAGCTACGCTGTCTGGGATTAGACAATAGTCCTTTGGTAATAGTGTCATAAATTTGTATATGTCTTTTGGTCATATCAACAATAACCATCGGGAAACTTAACCGATTTAAGAAATTTACAAAACTCCCTTCTCTCTTCCAAGGTCAATGTATAACATTCATAGGGTTTGAACTAAGAGACATCTTTAAATTGAAGATGTAACTCAATTCCCTTATCTTCATGTCTACTAAGTTCAAAATGATTTCTTTTTCAGTATCTTTAGTCATCCCAACAATATTCAAGGTATCTACCACACTTTCACAAACATTTTTCTCAACATGCATCAACATCACATTATGTCTCATCTTGAGTTGTGACTAGTACTCCAACCTCAAAAAAAAATACTCTTCTCGTCAATTCAATTCCTCGAGGCCCCTCGTTCTTTTCTTTGCTTGTATTATTGATATGCAAGTTTACCAGGTTTACACATAAACATGAGACAACTGCTCCAAAATGTCATCACTAGATAGTATCTTTGGTGGTGGTCGATGTTTAGGCTTACCATCATGTTGTCGACTCCTTCTCCAATTGTGATCAAGAGGTAAGAATCTCCTATGACCCATATAACATATTTCGCTTTCCTAATGCTCAGGATGATGCCTTCACATAAGTAGACATGCCTATACCCTTTCAGGCTCAAATGACAAACGTCCATAAGGTAGAAAGTCATAAACTTATACACAAGCATGCATGAGAAAATAATTCCACTTGACATGTCAAACGTATGGATACCATCATGCCATAACTCTTTGCTCATCTATCAAAAGGGCAATAAGTATACATCTATATCCCACCGAGCTTCAGGGTCCGTGAATAAGTAATGACATCACAAAAAAAAGCTTTCTTCAAGAATAACACGGTGGTTTATTGTATGGCAATAAGGATAATGGTGCCACATACTATAATCAAGTACTTTATAGTACCAAATGGATTGAAACCATCGCTGCAAGGCCAATCTTCTACATTTAGCATCCCGAGCAAAACCAAGGATATTGATTATCAAAATCCTCCCATACTTTCAAATCTGTCGGATGCCTTAATACCCCATCTTCATGTAGTCTTTTTTCCTTATGCCATCTCATATCAACTGATGTATGTCTTGACAAAAACAATCTTTGTAGCCTTGGCCTTAATGGAAAATGTCATAACACTTTTTGAGGAGTATTTCCTTTATATCTCGCTCTACCACACACGTGACAATTATGAAGCTTCTCATTCTCTTCTCCAAAATACCACAATCATACTTATGCATGGATTGAATCATATTCTAAACCAAAACAACATCTTCTCTTCACGTCATAATGTGATCTTGGAATACTGTGTCATTTGGAAAAGCATCATGCACACTGAGCAACATGTCAAATGACTTATCGCTTCCATCGATTGAGCACTCCTTTATATGCATCAACTTTACAAGAAAAGTCACTGCCGAGAACTTAATAACCCGATACAAAGCTTTATGACCTTCACCAAACAAATTATCAATATTCTTCTCATTTCTACTCCATTCTCATGACTCCGGTATATTCATTTGAGTCACTTCTTTGTTAATCGAGCATGCGATTCATTTTAGTGCGCACAATGTCATCATCAAAATAGTTGTCATCCTCAACATAGTTTTCATTTACTACACACCCATCTCGATCACTAGGCATACTAGTTTGAGCACGTGAAACACCTCCAATATTTTCACCATGATGTATCCATTTATTATAGTCGTTTGAAAAACTCATATTCACTGTGTTGTTCAATTATGACCAAATCATAGAATCTTACATTTAGACATTGTCTACATGGGCAACGTTTATTATTATCCACTCATAAGTGTTGCCTTAATGCTTGAATAAATGTTCCCACACCTTCAACAAATTCATTACATACTCTATTTTGAAGTTGCATCCAACTCCTATTCATCTTCTTAGATCTGACAATCACCAATGATGTATAGGCATAAAAATTTTAGACATATACACATATGTTATGTATGTATTTATAAATTAGATGTGAAGAAAAGAAATGAGATAAATTAGATGGCAATAATGCATGTATAGTCTTGCTATGATATGACCATACTCACACATTTAATCTTAAGGAACTCGTTGATGCCTAATTAATTTACATAATGAAAAATTAAGTGAAATGGGCAATGTTTATCTTCTCATAAGCAAATTCCTATTTCACATTTGTAATCCCTATTCATTAGTGAGTTGCTAAGTATATGCACTAAAAACAATAACCTTTGTGGCATTAGATCTTTAAGTTATGATCTTAAATAAATAGCACTGATAAAGACTCAAGATGATATCAATTTAAAGAAATTATTAAATAAGGGCAAATCAAGAACAATTAATTTAAAAAATAAATAAATCGAAAGGAAAAATCAATAGAAATGAAGGATCCCGACCCGGATTAACCTCATGAACCCGAGGGGACCTCCCGACACTCCAATGGATATAGAAACTTTTCCTTAAAAACAGTCAAATAAAATCCATGAGTTTAACCCCTTACACTCCTTTTTACATATCTTTAGAAAATAACATGAAACTAAGTGTAAATTTTTTTCTTTTCTTTTCTTTTTTCAAACGCTTAGATTTTTCGTAAAAATTGGCCGTAGTTTCCTTTGTTTTTCTGACTTTCCCAAATTTACAAACCTGATAAAAACATTTAAAAACACTTCTAATCTTTCCATCCTCAACTTCAACTTCCGCTTTTGTGACTCCTCGCCCACAACCACAAATCAAACACAATATATACATATATACAATTTATTCATTTCAATCATCAAAACATTTGAAACTTCTTCAAATCCATGCATTTGTTTTTATCAAAAGATCGGGCTTGAGCCGGATCAAGCCGACCGCCTACGACTCGGGTCCACCGAGGATCAAAGCCCACGTAGTTCCTTTTCAACTTTATACATATACATATATCCATAACAAAATATTCAACATATACAAGTATGGAAAATTATATATACAATGAAATCAATAAAAATGCCGCCTCCTCAAGGTCTCGACTCATCGCATCCGGGTGGTCCTCTATCGACGCACTGCCTCGTCCTCCAAAATGTTTTTGAAACATACGGAAAAGAATGAGCTAAAGGAGCCCATGAGTGTACATTTTCATTTAAATAACATTTTCGAGATATATCAAAGTAATACATACTATTACATAATTAAAATCAATTTATGTCTTAAACATTTATGTCAGAACTTTCTTTCTTTCTTTTATAATAAATACTTATACAATTAAAATCCATTTATGCCTTAAACATTTATGCCTTAAACTTTCTGTCTTTATTTCTTTCTTTCTGATGGAACCTAGGGGAATAAACACACCGAACAGTTTCCGGGTACTGACGGTGAGGGACAATCACATTCCAGTCATAACCACTACGCCGCGGGAGAAACTCACGCTTGCATGTGGTTCCAAACAGCACTCATCACGGTAAGTGATATTACTCTGCACACCTAATTCCTCCCCGCTAGTAACCCATAACTTTACCCCAAATCCTTACACGCTTGGCGTACCTCGTCGATATCGGCCATAACGTCATAGGGTTTAGGTAACCATCGCAAATATCAACACATTTATAAATGCATTTAAATCCTTTACTTTATCATTAAAACACATATGCATTCTTTATACATGTTAAAACTTTCATAATACTTTAACATATGCATACATATTTCATATACATATAAATATATATATTGATGCAAGATAAAACATTTCCATATGCCTTAACATTTACATAAACATTTCCAATAAACTTTCATTAACATTAAAACCATTCTCAGGAAACCCCTAAAAAATTTTTTTTTTTTTTTGAAAATGAGCCGAATTGGTACTCTTACCCTAACGGTATAGGCAGACAAAACCCCAGATCTTTTCTTCAGACTCCCGTATGATCCAAACGGATCACGCCGTTAGAATCATCTCGCGAAATCTAGTTGAACCAAACGAACTGCGTCGAATTCCGAGACTGTCGGTTTTGCACGTATTTCAAGACGGAACGGGCCAATCATGGGGTGCCATGTGGCACTTGCATGGGAGACACTTGGCACATGGATGGCCAAGTGTCATGCCCTTAGGATTGCATGAGTTGGGGGAGCCAATGTCAAGCCACCCTCATGCATGAGCATGAAAAGTGGTTGAAGTTGTGTACATGGAGAACACTGGTCTTGAGTTGACCAAGGCGTCAAACAAATGGATGTTAGTGGGTTCTCTAGGTCAAACCAATCCTGGTAGTTTGAGGAGAGATGGTAACAATTCGTAGAGAAGAAGAGAAGAAAGAAAGAGAGAAAGAAAGAAAGAAAAGAAAGAAAGGAAGAAAAGAAAACAAGAAGAAAGAAAGAAAGGAGAAAGGAGGAGGAAGTTTTTTTTTCCTCCATTGTTTCAGATTTGGGTGGATCAAGAACTGATCCTACACACTTCAAGAGGTGAGGGATCTTTTCCTCTTGGTTATTTCCTTATTTGGGGCCATGGAAATGGCATTTGGTTGAGTTTTCTATGTGATTGTTTGAATGAAAATAATATGCTGGAATTGTGATGTTGTCCATAATGAATTTTCTGGGTTTTAAGACTGAATTTGTGATGTTGTCCATGCTGAATTTTCTGGGTTTTAAGACTGAATTTTTGATGTTGTACTTGCTGAATTTTCTGGGTTTGAAGACTGAAATTGTGATGTTGTACATGCTGTTTTTTTTTTTCTGGTTTTAGATCAAAGAAAACTCAGTTTGGTGTGGCCTTATATACATGACTAACATGCAGAATGTTTTGGGGGTTTAGATCAAAGAAAACTCAGTTTTGTGTATCCTTTCATGCATGACCAACATGCAGAATGTTCTAGGTTTTTAGACTGAAGAAACTCAATCTGTGTATTGTTTTAAGAATGAAAAACATGCAGAAATTTCGCTTCCATGCAGAATGTTTTGGGTGTTTAGATCAAAGAAAACCTAGTTTTGTGTATCCTTTCATGCATGACCAACATGCAGAATGTTCTAGGTTTTTAGACTGAAGAAACTCAATCTGGTGTATTATTTTATGAATGAAAACATGCAGAAATTCTTGGGTTTCCATGCAGAATGTTTTGGGTGTTTAGATCAAAGAAAACTCAGTTTTGTGTATCCTTTCACATGACCAACATGCAGAATGTTCTTGGTTTTTAGACTGAAGAAACTCAATTTGTGTAGTATTGTATGCATGAAAACATGCAGAATTTTCTGGGCTTTCATGCATGACTAAGATGGCAGAATGTTTTGGGTTATTAGATCAAAGAAAACTCAGTTTGATGTATCCTGTATGCACAGATCAACATGCAGAATGTTCTTGGTTTTTATACTGAAGAAAACTCGTTTTGTGTATTATTGTATGCATGAAAAACATGATGAATTTTATGGGCTTTCATACATAATCAACATGCAGAATGTTTTAGGTTTTAGATCAAAGAAAACCTAGTTTGGTGTATCCTTGTATGCATGACTAACATGCAGAATGTTCTAGTTTTTTTTATACCGAAGAAAACTCAGTTTGGTGTATTTTTGCATGCGGCTGAAAACATGCAGAATTTTATAGCTTTCATGCATGATTAATATGCAGAATTTTCCCTGGAACTGATGACTGATGAATAACATGCAGAATTGTGAATATTAATTCAGAATCGTGAATGTTAACATGCAGAATTTTCATGGAATTGATGACTGATGAATAACATGCAGAATTGTGAATATTAACATGCAGAATTTTCTGGAACTAATATGGTTATTGCATGTTTTTGGATGTGCTGTTTGTTTTTCTGAGTTTTAAGACTAAAAATCAAAAGTTGGCTTGTTATTATTTGAATGAATGCCATGCAGAATTTTCTGGAACTAATCTCGTTAGTGCATGCTTATGTGATGTACCGATTTGAATATGGAATATTAACATGACTGTATTGTATGTTAAATATAAGGAAATGTTGTGTGCATTAGACATGAGTATTCATAGCACACACAGTGTACGGTGTAGAATGTCCATGTAGAGGTTTTCATACATTGGTCATGGGTTTGAGTGCAGTGGCAATAAATTGCATTGCATCGTGTGCGGTAACACCACATTACATGAGTGTACATGGTACCGACGGCACCGTATTTGGTAAGCTGAATCATGTGGGCTTGGGAATGGGACGTAAGTCAAATTGAGTTCCATAGTGTTAAACGAAATGGAAAATAAAATGTGCTCGCGTAGCAAGTAGGGGATAGATACCCCTCAGTGAAAAACCCAAAACCCGGTTAGACAACAGATCCACTCTGAAAGCCCGAAAATGCTCCGAGGGTGTAAGAGACCCGCTGCAGAGACCCCGGTGTTCTGCTGCCCAAAAGACATTTAAACGATCAAATAAATATCACAATCGCGAGTTGTGAGATGGGAGCTCAATTGACTCCGGCATCGATTCTCCCATCGCACTTATGCTTAGGTGGTGGGTCTGGAGGTTAACTGGGTACTTGGGCCATGCATGTCGCCTCATACATGCATGTAGATTTTTCCAAGGATAGATAATACAAAGTGCACGGATTGCTGTGGGTTTTGATCGTAAAATGATCATTGCATGTGCACCTAGGTAGGAATATTCTTATAGGATTTATCTCTATTGGCGTTAGCTCACCCTTCGTCGTGGACCCTTCGTGCACAGATGCATGTGTGCATTTACGCTCCTTTAGAGGCCGGGATTATGAAGCGGGCCGGATCAGGGGGCCTTGATTCTTATTTTGTGTATATATTAGAACGACTCAGTTTTACATGTGTTTTGTATTAGGAGTGATGTAATAACTCTTAGATTCATAGAAATATATGGTCTTGTAACCGTATGGACGAGTATGATGATGGGCCCTATTGGGCCATTTTACTCATGTATGGGTCTCATGATATGAGACATACAGGTTTTCGCAGGTTGACGGTAGTCAATGGACCCCCGGGTTTTGGGGTGTCACACATTCACTTTTAAAACCCACTTTCAAAATCATTTTCACCTTCACGCCCACCCGCTCAATCCCGCTTGCTCCCGTCGACCCCCAAGCTCTGTCCGGGACAGTCATTTTCACCTTTTCAAGAAAAAACCACAACTATACATTAATCATAACTTCCATTTTAATCCACTCATACATTCATTTAAAGCCAAATGAACAAATTACCCCTAAGCACTAAAACCCATTCATTTTGGCCAACCTTTTCCAACAATACTCTATAGACTTCTACACTAAAAATTATTCAAACGGTCTTCAAAATTTATGAAACTCTCCAGATCAGTCCTTTATATATCCAATGACATCTCTTTAAATTTCCAATTTAAAATTCCTTCTCTAAAGCCCTCAACCACATAACAAAATCTGCACAACAGATGACTCAGTTTGGCAGAATAGAATCTGCACATAGCTCCACTTTGAAACATTTTCTCGGCACTTTGGGATTAAAATTTGCTTGAACTTCCTTCAGATAAATTTTTTCCCTAGAAGTCTATTTTAACCAGAAACTTGAATCACTCAAATCGGATCATAAATGAGAAAGTTATGGTCAAATTACGAAAGCTGGTCGGAACAAGAAAACAGAGTATTTCCTGTACCGAGCAGTCCCTTGAATTATTTTCCAGATTTGCTTCTTGCCACTTTTGTTACAAATTCACTTCATATAACATCTATAATTCATAACACCCTCAAGAAACATCATGGAATGCATCTAAACCAACTCCACAACACTTAAATTGGTGCTATGGAACCTCAAACCTCAAAACCTTGGTGAAAAATCCAAGAACCTTTCAACCTAGGTCACCAATTCTTTAAAACCATATGCTTTTGATGATTCCATGCTCTTTACACCAATTGGGGAAAACTCTCATAATCCCATCCAAACATCTAGGTTTAGGTGATCTCTTCTAAAACCCTAGACCAAGGAGCATCAATTCCTCCATAGAAATTCACCCTAAAAGCCCTAGACATCCACAAAGACATTTGATTCAAAGCACAAACATACCAATCTTTGAATCCTTTTCCTCCTCTCCTTTCTTCTTTCCTTCTCTTCCTCTTCCTTGGCTCTCTCCTCCTTCTCCTCCAAAACCGTGAAGCCTAGCTCCTTGGAGACCAAATCAAGTTTGGCTCTTATTTTCCCATTTTTAATATTTTTAATATTTCCTTTAATTACTAATAGCTCCTCAACTCTTTACTATTAAAATTTAACTTTTGAAATTCTTATTTTGGCCCATCTTGATTTTCAAATTTTCATATCCTTTTGCTTAATGACCATTATACCCTTATGCTCATACCACCATCTCCGGGTTCCATAAATTATCATTTCCTATTTTAGTCTCCAAAATACTACTATGTGACATTTAGTGCCTTTTATATACCCCTACAAAGGTCGCATCGGCATAATTTCCTGGACGGGGTGTCACAAGAAAGCTCAAGGATTATCATCTAATAATGTAAGTCATTATAATGTCAATGCTCAATTAAATATCAACCAAACAAGAAGTGACAAACATTATGAGTTCATTAATTATAATATAATCACCACACAAGGACAATATTAAGGTCCTATTATTTTACTTAACATTAAATAGAAGGAAAATACAAAATCTTACTCTCATTCCATTAATTTTTGTAAGTTTTTTTCTATACTTATGACAAATTAATGTAAAAATCATCAAGAAATTTTTTTTTTAAAACTTATATAAACTTATTATATCAAACTTAAGCAAACTACATTGAATGTTGATGTAGTACTTTTGGTTTCCTCTTCTAAAATCTATCATTAAGTGAGATTTATATATATATATATATATATATATATATATATATATATATATATATATATATATATATATATATATATATAAGCTAGAATAAAAAAATAAGTTTAGAAATCTAAGGTCAATAATCACATTATTGATTATATAATCAAGTACAAGAAGAAATGGAGTTCAAACCATTACTAACCTTGATGGAGAATGAAAGACCAGTTGCTCAATAACTATTCAACAAGTCTACAAAGACAACTACACAACAAATGAAGAGGGATATTAGTTACAAGATCAAGAAACTAGCAATTATAATATTAATATTTGAGATAAAGAATAAATCCAAAATAACAATTCATGAGACAAAATTAAAAAACTTTGAACACTCATAACAAAAAAAATTATTACTTAAGTATTGAAATTTTTGTAATAGATAGAATGATAAAAAATTCTTATGTTGTAGTCTTTAGTAGTTATATTTTTGCATAACAATTGAATTTATTCCATCATTTTCTTTAGTGTCAATAATCTAAAAAAATGACAGGCTACTTATATTTATATCATCCACAACTCATCTTAAATTTTTGAAGTTTTCTTATCCTCCCATGTTTTTTAAAAAAGACCATCATCTCACAATTCATAATGAAAAAGACTATCATCCCACTTTTCATAATGAAGTGAAGGTCGACTTTTCTTTTTCATATTTTTATGTTATTATGAATAAAACTTTCTAGGCAATTAAGATGTCTCTTCATTTACAATATAAAAATGTTAAGATAAATCAAACTTTCACAATTTTTACTTAAAGATTGTCAACTTTAGCCTTCCTAAACTTCACTTTATCAATAGTTATATATATATATATATATATATATATATATATATATATATATATATATATATATATATATATATATATATATATATATATAAGTATAAAATAATTAATTAATTCTTAAATTCCTTATTTTAGCTCTGATTCTTCAAAGTTCAATTTCAAAACTCTTATAAATCAATACAAATTATTAATCATTATCCTTATTACTTTTATTTAATTTTGTCTCATTCTTTTCTAGTATGTCCAAAATTCTATAGAATAATTGATAAATTCATTTTTTTATTCATCACCCAAGTGTTCAAATGAAATGAAAACCCACTGCACGCCGTACTAGGTATCTCTCTCAAAAGTCCAACATTTCTAAAAAAATTCTTCAATAACACTCAAATAAAACTTCATGTTCCCACCAACTTATCTATCCAACCTTTATAAAAATTCTCCTTGTATGTTTAACAAAATATCTCCATCCTCCTACCTTTAGGAAAGTTCTCTTCAATACAACCACTTAACATGAGTTATTCTATAAATTTATAAATAAAGGACATATTTAAATAATACTTTCACAATAAATCAATACAAAAACACAGTATACTCAATCACTAATGTCATATTTTCTACATTTTATATGGAATAATCAAATAATTGAATTAATTGTAGCAAATCCATATAATATAAATTTATTAGAATATAGATAAAAACAAAATTAACATAAAAGAGAAAAACTCTTCATGATATATTCCAAATTACTATATTTAATTCTCTAAGACTATAAAAATAAAAATGAAATATAAACATGATCTAAAACAAAATATATATATATATATATAAAAGGACAATCTTTTCTACTTTTTAAAAAGAGACAAATAAAAATAATTCTGGCCAATTGAAAACAAAAGACAGAGAAAATTTTCGTAAAAAACAATTCTTTTTCCATTTTAAACATGAAACTAGAACAATTAAAAATCAAAAAGTTAAAAAGGAAAACCTTTAAAATGAACTAAATCTCAAAGAAAACTTCAAAAGATTATCTTTCATCTAATTCAAGTGACACAAAAAGAATATGTCTGGTCAATATTTTATTAAAAACAAAAATAAGAAGATTCAATAAAAGATTTTCCAACACTTAACTCTCTCTTCGCTTGAAAGTATTCAATCCCTATTGTGTTTGAAGTTCCAAAAATACAATGGAAAGGGAAGCCAGAATCAAGAGAGGGAAATGAAATGGATGGGAGTAGCGGAAGGACATGTTTGGAAGAATGAAGCATTTTGGTGGTGAGGGGTTCAGTAGTAGTGTCAGCCGATTGAGTAGGGGAAGTTGTAAATACATTAATGATGAAAAGACCACAATTGATAGCTTCCCTCAAAAACTATGATGACTTTATTTTTTATTTTTTAATCACATAGAAGGATTCTCATTTCTAATTCTTCTATCACACTAAGTTACTATCATTATTTTGGGTCCTATCATCTTGACTAAAGGTGCTCTCTTTCAATATATATATATATATATATATATATATATATATATATAAACTTTCACAATTTTCATTTAGAAACAAAAATTTATCTTTTCCTCCATAGACTTGTGACAATATTACAACTATATTTGTGAAACTCGAAAAAATTAGTAATTTTTAGTAAAATCATAATAATTATAATAATAATAATAATTATTATTATTATCAGAATAATTCAGGAAAGCCTAAAAAAAAATTTTAGATCTCAGATGACGAAATGGATCACAACAAGATTTATCTCTCGTGAAATCCAATGACCCAAAAGTTTCGTCGACCGGAGAGAATGGATTATTTTACGATTGATGGTGTCATCGTTGATCAGATGAGATTTTTATCAAAATCTTGGAAGTTAGGAAATGACTTGAGCTAAGTTCATTTAAAATAAATTGAAATGAAAATAAATAAATTGTTTCGGGATAGAAACGGATCCGAATGAGTGATGAATATATGGCGCAATGTGAGCTATGTATCCAAACTTAAAAAAAACAAAAAAAAAAAAGAGAAAGGAAGGAAGAAAAGTCAAATAAAGGTTAGAAAAGAGAGAATCGAACCGAGGGAGAGAGAGAAACTGTGACGCCCCAAAACCGGGGTGTCCGTTGACTACCCGTCAACCCGCGGAATACTCGTGAATGTCGGGTAACCCGACATGACTCACGAAAATCGGGCAGAGTCTCCCTTGTACAGGGAGCTCTACCCATAGTACCTAACCTGTCCCAATCATCAACATCAGACATAACATGAGTAAAAACGGCCTCTTGGGCCCATAAAACAATACTCATAAACATACCACTATAAACCATAGTTACAAGAGTTAAAATTTTACTTTTATACAACATATATTAAAAGTTTACGACATTCTGATACATGTATACTTAAACACCAAAGCGACAACCCAGCTTTCTTCTAAAGCAGCCTCTAGGATGAGCCGTCTCCTCGAATGATCCCTGTACCTGAAAATATGTTCCCTCGACAGGGTGGGATATCGCCCAGTAGTGAAATCACCCTAAATGGGTTACTCCCCACCTAAGTGCTCTAAAGTAAACACACATTCAAGGAAATTCATGATCCTACTTGAATGTCTAAATGTCCAACCCATTTCCCGAGTCCTCACCGACTCCCTCACACTTACCTAAGCCATGTATGAGAAAACATAATCATTTTCAAAATAATTCTTGTTGTTTTCAAAACTATACTACCGTTATCGGTAAAATAAGGACTACCCTCGGGAGGCTTAATGTGATGGAGAACCTTCCGAAATGGGCTATGTCCTCATCCGAAATGATCTCATGACCGCCTCCCAACCCCATTCTCTAAAAATTGACTGCGGAAATTCCTCTTCAAAAAACGTTTACTTTTCTTCAATTTTGTTCATAACATGCACTCACGCACTCTAGGTTACCCAATGCATATGAAATTATTTGCCATTTCACACAATATATACAATTGGCCATGCGAATATACCATCATGCATATATTTACATAATTTAAATCACACAAACATGTTATGCAATTTCACAATCCATTACACCAAAAATTAGCTCACATGGGCTAATTTAACAAACACGAGCAATTCAATTTGAATTACTCAACCATACACAATTTCTCAAAAAATTAATTCACGAACACTATTCACATGAACAGTGAAACCCTAGGGTTACTGTTCACGGCCAACATCCAACATCGGCTCCACTTGGTGAACCCGAATTCCATGGCCATTTCCGATCTCATACACACCAAATCATGAATTTATTAAATAAATCATCACTCAACATGCCCAAGCAGTCCGTGAACTATCACGGACTGCCCAAATGGGCTCCTTAAATTCTAACACTTCGGTCCTAAGTTTTGGGACAGATCAAATGGCCATTCAAGGCCTCAACCAACCTAAACATTACAAAACACTTAAATAAAGTGTAACTTCAAGTTGGATGAAACCCCTACCTCACGGAGTTTGTCGAAACTCCTCAAAACAAGAGCCCACTGTGAGGTCTCACAGAGCCACTTTCCTTCTTGTTCAAGAATTTCTCGACGGGTTCTGACGTCGTAATCCCAGAGAGAAGTCACACTCTCTCACTAGGTTTTGAAAATCAAAGCTTTTGTGTTTTTCCTTTCACGCTTGGCTTCCTTTTTTAATGTAAGAGACGACACTATTCCCTATTTTGTCCTTATTATCATTTAACTATTCCATTAATACCAATCATGTCCTTTCTCTTAGATTTTCGACATTTGGCACTATCTCGGCCTTCCATTTCATCATTTTTCTACTCATGTAATATGTGTCACATGAGCATGCCAGGTGGCTTTCGCCACGTCACATGTCGCTTAATAAGACCGATATCGTGATGCTCGAACGAAATTCGACCTCTCGACCATGAAATCGACGTGTTAGTTAGATTTCATGTAGACGATTCAACGGCGGAAATCCGCTTCGCCATCCAGATCTAGAAACTGTGTTGTCCGAAATTACGATTTTACCATTTTTCCAGAAATTGTAATTTTCAAGGGTCTTACAGAAACAGAAAGAGAAAAGGATTTCTCCTTTAAAAAAACATTTTATAAAATGATTTTTTTTTCTCAAAAAAATTCTAAAAATATCAATACCATATTTAGCTATCAAATTTTTTTATGAGAAATACAAAAAAAATCAAAAAAAATTATGAGAAATACAAAAAATCAAAAATCCGAAAAATTAGTAATTTTCCTGGAAAATAGTAAAATAATAATAATAATAATAATAATAATAATAATAATAATAACAATAATAATTATTATTATTATTATTACATATTATTAATAATAATTCAGGAAAGCCTAAATTTTTTTCTAGATCTCAACTGACTAAATTGACTACGCCGTTGGATTCATCTCATGAAACCATAAAGGACCTTAAAAGTTTTTACTCGACTTCAGACAATAATATTTTACGCATTTTCTGATGATAAGTCATTAGTGACTTCCAGAGATGAGATTTTCAAAATCTTGAAGTCGTGAAATTGAGCTGTTCATTTAAATAAATTGAATTGAAAATAAATAAATTGTTTCGACATAAACAGATCAATGAGAGATGGATATGTGATTTTTCCCATCCTGGGTGTCCGTTGACAACTCACAACTCATGGAAATCCACGTGGTCTCAAGTCATGAGGCACGTACATTGGTAAAATTTGCCACTTGGGCCTACACATCCTACTCATAAGAATGTACATTTTATACAAAAATGATTTATTACAATTGTATTTAATTACAATTTATACAAAACCGGTCTCTCAGCCTGCACTTACAAAAATGTAAAATACAAGATAAGGCCATCTTGGCCGCTTTCGCCTCAAAGGCCCTTGCCGTTCCATCCCCAAGCGTGTCTTCGGTACCTAAAAAAATAGTCCCACGACGGGGTGAGCAAAGCCCAGTAGTGGAATTTCCCTACTTGGGTTACTCCCCACCTAAGTGCAATGCAATGGCACACCAAACATACAACACATGCTAATATATCACTCATGCATATATTAACAATTTAAATCTCATGCATCATGTTATTCAATTTATGACAATAATACCTGTGTTAGCTCTCATGGGCTAGCACAATCCGCAGTCCATCTTGAACCTCTTCTACAAAATCACAATCGCATGTTATTTTCCTCATGGCAACACACATCACACAATCACACAAATACCCGTGGATCGCCCAAAACACTCTAGGGATTTCTTAACTCGGTCCAAAGCTTTTGGAACCGAAACCACGGCCATCCAGGCCTCAACAAATCCCTATCCATTACATGACCCTTAAGCCAAAAGTAAATCAAGTAGGAGAAAAACCCCTACCTTCTCGGAGTTTGTCAAACTCCCAAATCCCAGATCACATCGTAGCCCCCGACGGTAGACCAACTTCTTTGCCTCTTTGGCGCCGGAGCCAGCCTACTATCCATCGTCAGAGATCTTAGAGAGAAGCTGACTTTCTCTCTCTAAAAAATGGAGATCCAAGCTTCCCGTGCAAGACTCCTTCTCCCCTACTTTTCTTTTCCTTTCTTATTTCATTTTCCTTGCTTTTGTTTTTCTTTTCTTTTTCTTATTTCTCTTTTCTCATTTTCTCATTTTCTCCTCTCATTTTCATTTCTCTTTGCCTTTCTCCCCTTTTGAGAATTCAACGTATGTGGGTCAAAGGGAGTGGCTTTCTCTCCCTCCTTCCCCAAGACAATTGTGTGGCTCTAATTTTTCCATCCTTTTCTTATTTCTTTATTTCTTTTGACATCATCCACTCAAGTGGATCATTGTGAGCCATGGGCTATGTTGCACCCATGTGGCTCAATGTGAGCCATTTCTTTTATGCCAAGTGTCACACCTTTTGAGGTGCCATGTGGCATCTCCTTAACCTACCACGTGTCATCCGACACCCCACGTCTCGAAAAACGTGAAATCCCGACCACCTCGGAATCCAACGAAATTCGACGTGGTTGCTAAATTTCGTGAGACGATTTCAACGGAGAAGTCCGTTTCGTCATCCGAGATCTAGAAAAATTCCGGATTTTGACCGAAATTACCATTTTACCCTCATTTAGGGAATCTGGATTTTCCGGGGTCTCACAGGATATATGGCGCAATGTGAGCTATGTATCCAAACTTAAAAAAAAAAACAAAAAAACAAAAAAAAAGAGAAAAGAAGAAAAGTCAAATAAATGTTAGAAAAGAGAGAATCAGACAGAGGGAGAGAGAAACGGAGAGAGAAAAGGATTTCTCCTTTAAAAAAATATTTTATAAAATAATTGTTTTTTCTCAAAAGAATTCTAAAAATATCAATACCATATTTAGCTATCAAAATTTTTTATGAGAAATACAAAAAAATAAAAATAAAAAAAAGATAAGGAAAATAGGATGAAGAGAAAAGACAAAAGAAAATATAAGAATAGAGTTAATGTTGATAAATTTTTATCTAGCTACTTTAAAACTAGTTTATTTATCCTAATGTATTAATAAATGATGAAATAATTCTAAAAATATATAATTCCCTTTCTTAAACTTTCTACATTTATTATATTTTATTTTCTTTATAATCGACATACTAAATGTGTAGAAAATTATTTTAAAAATATTTTTAGCATTTTTTAAGAATAAAAAGTGATGTCCTCCTGAGATACGGCTAAAGTAATAAAAGGGTGTGAGATACCGTATTAAATGATCGACTCTTCTAATAGCTCAATCTTGTATGATTAAAGTCATGGCCTTCAACCTAATACGCATTTTAAAGTCGTGAAGGCCCTTTGGGTTCAAAGATGAAAATATCTATATGATTAGATTGAGTCATTACAAATGGTATTAGAGCCTGGTTAAGGCTTAACTGTGTGGGTTGAAAATGAATAAAATGATGTGGTGGGCCCCCTAGCATATGGTATTTCACGTAAGGTGTGTGCCCTAACGTAGTCAAGGAAATCTTGGTTTGAGGGGAGGATTGTTGGGTGCCCAAAGTCTCATAATGTCCCACATCGGTTAGAAATTGAAAGGCTTATAAGTTTATAAGTATAGATAACATCCAATTTATATGAAGCCTTTTTGTGACGCCCCAAAACCGGGGTCCCGTTGATAACCCACAACTGCTGAATACTATGGGATGTCGGGTAACCCGACACCACTCATGAAAATTCCAAGTAGCCCCCTTTGTACTGGGAGCTCTACCAAAGGTACAAACCTCATCCCAATAAGTTTACAATGACCACAATGTGGTCCACATGCGAGTAAAATAATAACCACTTGGCCCTCGCAGATCGACATACTCACAAAATACATCAACTATATACAATAGTTCAAGAGTTAATAATTTACTTCTTTACCAAACATATATCGTAAATTTTCTCCTCTCCCATAATTTTAATACATGTTATACAAAATAAATGCCAAAGCCACATCCGGCCTTTTCTACGCGCCTAAGGAGCTCGTCCCGGCACACTCCCTGCACCAAATGGTGATCCCCACGTGGTGAGCAAAGCCCGCAGATAGTTTCCTATATGGTTACCCCCACCTACATGCACATGCATGTCAAACAATCACATCTGGGCAATTCTTGCCGAACTCATCAATGTCTACATGCCTAAACCTATGTCTCGGAAGTCTCACCGACTTCACATATGCCTAAGCCGAATGCGAGTAAAAATATCCCGTTTTCAAAATAAAAGCTTTTTGCTCTCGAAAACTTATCAACGAGCCATGAAAATATTGACTACCTCCAAGGCGAATTGTCGGATAAATCCTCCGAAATGCCATGGTCCTCATCCGAAGTGATCTGTTGGACGTCCCTCCAAGGCAATTCTTCGGAAAATCTTCCTTGAAATTCTTTCACAAACATTTTCATTTTTGTTTCATTTCATGTCATGCACTCACTCCTAATATTCTAGGGTGCCCCTAAATGCATATGGAATGCATGATGTCAATCCCAAAACATTCATGCTAATATATTCACATGGCTATATTAACATAATTAAATCACATAAATCATGTTATGCAAATTTTCACCATCAATACACCAAAATTAGCTCACATGGGCTAATTAACAAATACAAGCAATTCATTTTGAATCACTCAACATCATAAAAATTCACACAAAAATATTCACGTTACTATTCATGTGAATCAAGGAAACTCTCGTGGCACCATTCACCCGCCACAATAAATAGGAATTCTTACCTCTGGCTCAAAGCTTTTGAGTCCAAATTTATGGCTAAAACATGCCTCAGAACATTCATAACCATTTACATGGCTCTTAGCCAAAGATTAACACAAGTAGGAAAAAGATTCACTCTCTTGGAGTTGTCTTAACTCCACCAACCATGCGTAGCTCCTCGTCACAGAGAACACCTTTACTTCTTGTCTGTCGGGAGAACCGACGGCTGTCCGAATGACTCAAGAACCCAGAGAATGAGCTCCTTCTCTCTCTAAAAATCACATCGCACGCCCACTGCACATTTGTTCAGCCACTACCCCTTTTTGCTCTTTCCCATTTGAGAATACAACTATTCATGTTTTGTCTTATTCAATTAACAATTCCTATAATTCCATTTGTGTCCCTTTTTCTTGATTTTTGACACTTGGCTTAATCTAAGCCGTCCATTTCCATCATCTCTCTAATCTTTCGATATGTGTCACATGAGTACATGTAGTAGGTGACTTTGTCACATCATGATGTCTCTCAAACTCCTGCTTTATGGCACCCGATACTCTTGTGGCTCGGGAAACGTGAAATTCGATTGTCTCACCACCTAACCAACGTGGTGGCTGATCACAGACTATTCCAATCGTGAAGTCCGTTTGCCATTCAGAAAATTTCTGATTTTTACCTAAATTACCGCTTTTACCATTTTTCGTAAATTGAATCTCTCGGTCTTACACTTTCGGGAGAAGACCAAACAAACCATAAGGACTTAGACCCAAAGTGAATATATAACAAGCACCAATATGGATAGAGGATGAGTTCATGAGGTTTTTCCAACAAGTGGTATCAGATCCAAGCATGTTAGAATCATAGTGACTCCGACTCCCTTCACGCGGCGCAAAGTGTGCATGAGAACAGATAACACGTGAGGGGGGTGTGAAGCTATGATATGCACAGGTATGAGGCCGCATACACGTGAGAAAAGGTGTGAAGCTATGATATTCATATTAAATTAAAATCCTACAACCTTTAACTTTTAAAAGAGTTGATCATTTAATAGGGTGAGATGGACGTTCTGAGATCGAATTCATAACAAAATATTATAATGTAATATACAAAGTAAATAAATGTAAAAAAAATTAAAAATAAACATTATCTTGGTTTTTATTTATTTATTTATCTAAATGAAATAAAAAAATAAAATTTAACTATGTTTTGAATCTTTGAATTTAAAAAAAAATTAAAATAGAAAATATATTGACAAAAGATTATATTGAATCCATATCAACAAATCCTACAAAGTGAAATAATAAGGGGGTCGTATTATTCTGACGGAGACATCATTTAAAATTTTTAAAATAAAAAAAAAATCTCACAATGACTAAACCAGATTTTGCATTGGAAAAGACACTCCAACACACCCACCAAACGACACATCCACCATACACCTATTCTACACCTAGCAATATAGCTCCCAACCTCTCCATGCCTACTAGCTTTTTGAAAAAATTGACAACCACTTTCACACTTTCATCTTCTTTTACTACCCCCTTGTACTATAAACTCTACAAATGTCCCACACGTAAGTCTATAACTAGCACATGGTTTGATAAACCAAGCTAAGCTTCGGGAAAGTGACAAAATTGTTGGATCGTGAATTTACTCAAATTTTTTGCTATCCACATCATCCAAAGCGGTATAAATATAAATAGAAAATTGAGAACGGCAACATGGAATAACCAATGATAAAGCGATGCGATAAAATAAAAGATAAATGATAAATAAAAATATAAAAATAAAATTCGTCTTTCTAGGGTCAGAACCGGTAGCTCGAGTTATCATGAAGCGGTTGGAGTTCGACTCGTTAAAAGCTCGCTCAAACTCTTTTATTAAGTTAAACAATCCGAGCCCGAAAATTATTTTAGTGCCCCTTCAAGCGTTAAACAAGCCAATTAACACCCTAAAACTCATTGCTACCAGAACAAGCTCGTGAATAGGCTCGTGAGCAAGCTCAAGTAACTGTGCCATGAACCAAGCTCGTGAACATGGAGAAGACTATCTAACAAAGTTTTCCACAATGAACATGATGAATATTTTAACTCTTGAACTTCAATCAAGTTAATTAAACTTTTATTGTCTTATCTTTTTAATTTAGTTGTATGTTGGCTATTTTATATAAACATTTTCTTAAAATAGGGTTGTAACCAAGCCGAGCTACTCGCGAGCTGCTCGGCGTTCGACTCGTTTGAAGCTCGCCAGAACTACGATAAGCAACGAGCTGAGCCCGAACATCATTTTGAGGCTCGTTTGTTAAACGAGCCGAGACGAACACCTCAAACTCGACTCACACCAGAACAAGGTCGCGGAATAGACCGGAAGCCATTTCTTTAAAACCGAGCCAAGACCGCCATCACTGGCCTCGAATCGCTCGATCGCCTTCCAGCCGTCTCAGTCTTCACGTCCCGATCCCTTCCAACGCTCCATCCCAGCATAAATGGCAATACATGTAACCAGGCTGATGGCGAGCTGTTCTTCGCGAAACGAATATTTTATGATGTTTTTGGCGTGATGAAAGTGTCATGAATATACTCATATGAAACTTTAATCAGTGGCATTTAGAATAAAGGTGATTATGTACTGTAATTTGCTTCAATAGAAAATATGAAAATCATAAAAATGAGAAGATGGGCCATAATAAAAATTCCAAGAGTTGATGTGCAATTTTTGAGAGATTAAGGACTTAATAATAATTAAGTCAAAAATGGGATTATAAAAGGAGACATGAGACAAACTAAAGTCTCATTTTTTGTCTCACAAAAGCTAGGGCAAACGTAGGAGAGGAGGAGAAGGGTGAAAAGAAGAGGAAGAAGAAGGAGAAGGAGGAGAAGACCAAACTAAGGTATGTTTTTGTCTTGAAATCAAGTGTATTTGGATTTGAAGTTGGGTATGGATTATTGACCTTTATATGGATTTCCATGGTTCTTGGTTTTTGATCTAGTTCCTAAAGCTAGGGTTTATAAGGTTGTTTTGTGTTGTCTTGATTATTGAATTGGTTTTGAGGAATGAAGGTTGCAAGCAAAGGGAGAATGTTGGGTTTTTAAAGGAATTACTACAAAATTTTTGTAAAACCCTGTTTTTCTTTACTATAGATTACTAGAATCATCCAAATGAATTGATTCCAATTGGTAAAGAACCATAAGAGATAGGGATACAAATGTATAGAAGGGACCAAGAGCAAATTGTAGCTCTAAGGCTCCCAAATACGGACTGAAATGTGAGCACGTGTAGCTCACTGATTATGCTCTATTTGGGTATTGTTGTAGTGTTTTGGCCATAAGTGGAGTTTCACTATCCAAATTGAGTGATCTGCACTTTGGGTAAATAGGACTTCTAGGGTAATAATAGTTGAAGGAAGTGCATGTAAATTATAAATCCCAAGTGCCCATAAATTTTCCAAGTGAGCTATGTGCAGATTCTCGTTTGCCAATTTGAGTAATCTAGATATAAAATACACAACTTGAGTTTTGGTGATCCAAATTGGTGATTCCAATTGAGAAGAAAACTTAGAACCATAGATCAATGAGTGAATAAAAAAAATTTCCAATTTATGGAGTTAAGATCCCCAGAAATCAAGGATAACAGTAGGTGATTCGTTGAGTTAATCCAAATTGGCATCAAAACATGCTGTAACTTGTGTTATGTTGAGGGCCTTAGAGAAGGAATTTAAATTGAAAATTTAAATAGATGTCATTGGATATATAAAGGACTGATTCGAGATTTTCATAATTTTTGAAGACCTTTTAAATACCTTTGCACAAAGTCCACAAAGAGTATTGTTGGAAAAGGTTGGCCAAATGAGTGGTTTTTTTTGTTAGGGCTTTTAGTGCTCAAGGGTAATTTGTTCATTTGATTTATATGAATGTTGTGTGACCCTAAAGTGACTTTGCGTAGAAGTACGTTAAGTTTTACGCTATACGTAGGCGATTAACACAAAGGTCGTATTCGTTGAGTGTGTAGGCTAAAAGCAAAGGCGGGAAAGTAGCAGAAGGTGCTCAAGTTTCGAAACAAAGAGGTGAGTGTTCTAACCTATTTTTCAAATACTAGTGTATTATTATTATAAATTGTTTTACACCGGTATTTAATGGTTTTAATTGTAAAACTATGTTTAAAGCAAAGGTTTTACAAAACAAAATGGTTTTGATTTAAACCATATGTGAAAAGCAAACAAGTAATGGTTTTGATGTAATCAACCATACTTTTATAAAGCAAGCAAGCAATGGTTTTGAATTGTAAAACCATATTTCAAAGAAGTAAGCAAGCAAACAAAAGTCTATTTTGTAAAATAGGCCTAACAAAAAATCCCTAGTCTTAAGCAAACATACCGGTCAGAGGTATTCGCACGTGCACGTGGTGTTGCATATCACATGCATTTTAGATTTTTGCCTAGTCGGCAAATCCTAGATCATGCATCATGCATTTAAAGGAGACCGTGCACGACGAAAGTATATAGGGTTGAGCTTTAACTAAATTATGGTGATGGAGACCCGTGTCAATTCCACCATATTTACGGAAAGGTGACGCGGGCCAAGGCCCTCCACCTAGGTGATGCACTGTGTCCTTCCACCGGCACGGTCGATGCCTAGGCTCCCGTGTTCACTAGGGTACAAAGAAGGAAAGGCCTCCAGTGGTTGATGATTTATAAGAATGTTTTATATAGTTTTGAAAAATCAACCACTGGTGCACGGTTGAGCCCAGGCTCCCGTGTTTGTTTTAAAGCAAACGGTTGAGCCCAGGCTCCCGTTTTTATTTCAAAACAAACGATTGAGCCTAGGCTCCCGTTTATATTTTAAAGCAAACCTGCCGGTTTCCAGCTCCCGCTTTTTATTTTGAAGCGAGTCGAGCCTGTGTCCCGTGTTCGAAAAGTTTTATAAACTTTTAAAGCAAGAGGTTTGGTGAAAAGTTTTGGAAACTTTAAAGCAAGGTAAAGAAAGTAAGCAAGAGATTTTTGAAAAGTTTTTAAACTTCAAAGGGCAAGTATCAAAAGTTTTGGAAACTTTTTAAAGAAAAGCAAAGCAAAGCAAGTAAAGGCATGAAAAGTTTTAGAAACTTTAAGTAAAGCAAAGCAAGATTTCTGGAAAATATCTTGTAAAGAGAGTTTTATCATTTTGAGATATTTTCAGAAAAGAAATCCTTTTATAAAGCATACACTCATTGAGCTCAAGTTAGTCTAATATTTTCCTGCTTTAAAAACTATTTTCCAGTACGTGCATGCCTGACAATGAGCAATGTAGATTCTCCCGACTGTATTTGTGTCGTATTAATACTATTTTTTGTGTAAGGAAATACTTTGAATTTGTATAAAGGAACATGTATACATAAGGTGGTTTTGTGAAAAATGTGTGGAGCTTGAGGCTCTTTGAAAGAATGTTGTTGGTTGCTGTATATTTGAAATAGTGTAAATTGTGTATATGTGGATTTGGGACATAGTTCTATATGCAACAAGTAGGCCTAAATTTTATAAAATCATAAGTTAGAAAAGAAAAAAATTTATACGAGATTAAAAGTGGGGCAATACGGCTTCGCTTCACAGATTTTCTAGTCGTTAGAGGTAATCTACTGGGATTTTCTCAGGAGGCAGACACCGATAGTGGGGGTGGTGTGTCAAAATGGTATCAAAGCATAAGTTGGTATAACCCGAAATGATCCAAACACAAGTTGGTAATAGAGCCAAGTCTTAGGAAACCGTGGTTAGTAAGATCAGAGTTTTGTGATACAAAGTTTACACTATTACAACCATGCATTTTCAAACTCAAAGTACATACATATGAGGTGTTTCCAAAGTATTAAACAAATGATTTTTGCAAAAATACAAAGACTATGTTGGGGTCAGGACGTAGGAGGTCATTCTAGGAGAGTCATTCCAAAGGTTTTCGAGCGTCCTGTAGTACCTGAGAGAGATGAGCACGTAGTTGGTTCCACTACCGCCTCTATGAATCGCCTCCCAGCCAGATCGTGTCGGGACCATCTAAAGCCACCGTAGGGAGCTCAAGTCCCGTAAATATTTACTGGCAGAAGGTGTGGCACGATTGGTACGTAGGTAGCCATAGCTACCCGTCACACCGCAGCCTCCACTCGCACCCAGAGAGGTTCTTGAAGAACCTGGGAGGCTCGATAGAGAGAAAGGCGTAAGCCGGGCGCTGGCCATATGACGGTAGTGGTGATCCGTATGCATCAAGCTATGGTTGGATTGAGTAAATAAGGTTCTTACTGAGTTATGTAACGCACGGATGAGCAAAAAGTCTTGTTTTCCGCTGATGAAGACGTATAAGGATTGGTGGGATGCCGCGTATAGAGGTATCCTAATGGCATATCATGGGACCAATTTCTCAACAAGAGTTCACCGATAGGTTCTTTCCTCGTATCACACAAGGATTCGTGTGCACTGAGGAGTTCTTCGATTAGAGCAAGAACATGTCGCAGATTTAATATGAGAAGAGGTTCTTTAACTAGTTAGGATTGGTTCCATATATTCAGGTTGCAATGAAGTCCTGAAGTGCAAAAGGTTTTTAGTAGGATTACAAAGACCGACCTGTGAGTGCATTTGTCATGGTTCCTCGTAATGAGATTTAGGACTTAGCCGGGAGGGCCGGCCTCGAGAGTTGAGCAAAGTACTAGGCGGCTATGTATCAGAGTAGGCAGGAAAGTAAGAGGAGTGCACCAGGCACTTCTCAACAGAGCTCTGGTCAGTACAGTAAAAAGAAAAGGAAGGGTAAAGGTTATAGAGGCCGAGGTGTAGGTCGAGGAGCTATCTCTAGTCAGGGATCAATGAGTCCCCCAGTTGCTAGCAGTGGCATCCAGAGCATTCCTCCCATTTGTCATATGTGTCAGAGGCGACACCATGGGGAGTGTAAGAGATATAGTATAAGCTGGTAAGCCCACCATGGCCGTAGGCTCATTTCAAAAGGGAGGTTCCCCCAACTGACTGGGTGTAGAGACACCAAGAGCCACCCTTAGCTACCCCAACACCGTAGATGAGCACCTCGCAGGTCTTCGTGGAGAGGTTTCCTGCCAGAATGGGCACCAAGCAGTAGAGGCAGCAGCTGGTAGAGGCAAGAGGTAGTGCCTCAGGATGCAAACAGACCGCACTTTCTAGGCCGTGTTTATGTCGTGGACTTAGCAGATTTTTGATGTAGCTCCGCATGTGTCATCGGTATTATTTCTATCCTTGATCATGATGCATACACACAGATAACCAAAGAACACACATCCTTCAACACTTCAGATTCGCTCCAAGATAGAGATCCGCCCATTAGAAGGCCTATGAGGTTTCTCCAACCGGAGATCCGTTATTCAGACAGTAGTCGAGATAAGAGAATTCCTCGATTTGGGGACAGAGTTCCTAAATGGATCTGCAGGGTCTGATATGAGGGGATTTGATGTGGTTCTGCATGGGATTGGCTGTCCTCACGACAGAGCCACATTACTGTTATAAAAGGAAGTAAAGTTGCATAGGCTTGGGAAATTGGAGGTAAAGTTCAGAGGAATACGCAGAGTTATCTTCTAGTATGATCTCCGCTCGGCAAAATACAGAGGTCGTCAAGGTATGCTGTCGTGGCTATCTATCTTATGTGGTGGAGACAGGGAAGGAGGGTGATGTTCCTAAGACTACATTCAGGACACGCTACGGACATTATGAGTTTCCCCGTGATGCCGCTTATTTGACCACGGTTCCCAAGAAATATATGGATTTGATGAACAGGTATTCCACCGCATTGATAGGTTCGTTATAGTTTTATCGATGATATCCTAGTGTATTCGTGTAGTTCGCAGGAACATTCAGAGCACTCCGAGGATTGTGTTGTAGACCCTACAAGGGAGCGACAAATGTATGCTATTGAGGTCGGGCTTTATTGATAGGTGGTATCTTGTGTCATGATTCAAATGAGGGGTGAGTGTGGATCCCATGGCAATAGAAGTAGAACAAACCACTAAAGAATGTGTCGGGAGGTCAAGCTTCTGCTCAGCAAGGTGGTATTACAGAAGTTTGTTGAGGGGTTCTCTGCAGATAGCAACCCCACCGACCAAGCCGACAAGAAAAGATGTTCGGGCATATCAGGTAGATGAATGTCAACAGAGTTTTGAGGAGTCAAGAGTGTGACGACCAAATCGCTTTATCTTGCCTAATGGGAGAGATGGGTTTGTGGTTTTATAGTGATGTGGTCACGGCAAGGCCTTGTTGTGTTTTGATGCGTAATGATAGGGTGATTCATATGCCTCTAGACAATCTAAAAAGAAGCATGAGGAGAATTACTCCACATGACTTGCAGAGCTTGCAAAGCAGTCGTGTTTGCTCGAAAGATATGGAGACATTATTTATATGGTGTTCTCTGTAGGATCTTTTGCATGCATCACAAGAGTCTTCAATATATTTTCACCCAAAAGAAAGTTAAAAACCCGAGGCAAAGAAGATGGCTTTAGTTGATTATGACTACTGACTGTACTAATGAGGCACCATCCAAGAAAAGCTAATGTCGTAGCAGCATGCCTTGAGTGTTTCTGCACTACAGAGTTCTCTGTCTCTATATGAAATCAGGTTATCTTCCACTGTTGGTGGATCTGAGAGCTTTAGGGGTGATATTGGAGGTTGAGGATTTAAGAGCCTTGTTAGCCACATTTCATGTTAGACCTCTCATAGTGGATCAGATTCTAGCAGGGCAGTTGCAGGATCCACAGATGATTAAGCTTAAGGAAGAGATAGAAAAAGGAAAAGAAAGCAGAGTTTCAAATTAGAGATGACGGCATGATAGTGAAAGGACAGAGAATGTGCGTGCCAGAGTATGGCGAACTGAAGAGAGACATTATGGAAGAAGTACATCTATCTCACAGACATGTTATGCATCCGTGTAATACCAAGATGTACGTAACTTTGGTTAACATTACTGGTGGAATGGGATGAAGAAGAGATTGCAAGCTTGCCTGCATGTCTAACCCCGCTGCCAGTGAAGGAAGAGCACGGGAGGCCCATAGGAAGATACGCTTACTCCCTATTCCAGCATGGAAATGGGACAAGATCACTATGATTTTGTGACAGTCTTCCTACACTAAAGGCGCGATGATGCTGTTATAGGGTGATATTGATCGACACGAAGTTCGTTTCATTTTCTTCCGAAGCACGTTGAGGATTCTATGAAAAGTCGCCCAAATAGATGGATGAGATAGTGAGACTTCATGGGGGTTCTAGTTTCGATAGTTTCGCATCGAGACCCTGTGCGTTCACAATCCATATTTTGGCCTAGTTTGCAAACACTTAGTACTCGCTCTACATTTCAAAGACAACATTTCATCCTCGGGACCGATGGCTACCAGAGGACTATTCAGACGTTAGAGGATATGCTGAGAGCTTGTGTAATGGAATTCAAGGGGAGTTGGGATACTCATTTGGCACTAATGGAGTTCGCCTACAACAATAGCTATCAAGCCAGTATAGAGATGGCTCCATTTGAGGCACTATATGGTAGGAAATGTAGGGACTCAAAGCCAAGGCCGGGATGAGGTTGGTGAAAGAAGACTAGTAGGCCCTGAACTAGTACAAATCACTTCAGAGAAAGTGAAAGTTGTTCGTGATAACTTGAAGATAGCAAGAGATAGACAGAAAAGTTATGCGGACAATCATCGTAGAGACTTGCAATTCGAGATAGGTGACTGAGTCTTTTTGAAGATTCCCCCTTGGAAAGGTGTTTTGAGATTCTGGAAGCGAGGCAAGCTTAGTCCGAGATATATAGGACCCTATGAGATTATTGTTGGGTTACGGGCAGAATATCCAATCTGGTTGGAACATAAATACAGCGGAATTTAAAATTTTTATCCCTTAACCTACCAAGGATCACATGCTTGCTAAAACTCGAAGGAAGGGGTAAACGTAAGGTTACCTTCTTTGTAGATCGACCGTCAAGCCTTCAAAGTCTCAAGGCCTTGGTTTATTCGATCTTCAAAGGTGTCAGCCTTTCGAAGCGACCACCTCTACAAGTATCCATATTAATACCTAACAAATCAATGAAACGATCTTGTTGAAATTTCCAGTTAGTTCAGTTCATCTTCTCAAAACGAAATTAGGGTCTCTCTGTTTTGGTTGTTCTTAGAGTAAAAGACGACCACACGAAAAATATATATGTCTCACACACACACACACACACACACACACACACACACACACACACACACACACACACACACACACACACACACATATATATATATATATATATATATATATATATATATATCTATAAGTCTCCTAGGGTTTTTGTCAAAAACGAATTTGATATTATTATATATTTAAAACTATTTTAAATACAACAATTTAAATTCAAATCCTTTATCGTATATGAAACGAATTTATATTATTATATATTTAAAATTCCTTTTAAATAATAACACAATTTAAATTCAAATCCTTATCGATATGAAACAAATTTATATTATTATATATTTAAAACTCTTTAAATAATAACAATTTAAATTCAAACTCATCGATAAGGAAACTAATTTATTTATATTAATATATATTTAAAACTCCTTTTAAAAAACCTTTGATGCATTATTTCCTTATCCAATAAGAAAATATAACAAATTAATTATTTGTTATAATTTAAAATCACGAATTTAAACTTTCTCAAATTAATCGAATTTAAATAACAACTACTGAGTTATTTGTACTTAAAATAATCTCATCATTTAAATTACTACAAAGAGTGAAAAACCATAATCAAGTATTATTCGTTCCAATGTGCGAATTTACAGGTTCAATTAACATTGGCAAGAGGGGCTTTAAATCGGATTTTGATCCTACAAGTCATGGGGCGGCCTTAGCAAGACATTATGACTACCCAAGTTAAATGAAAAGCTCATGATCCAAGACAACCTTAATATAGCTAATGACATAATCCTTTTGTCTCATGATATCTTGATAGAATATAAGGCATGGGCAAAGTCAACCTTATATCGTTCTATCTTTGATTAATAAACCCACTAGATTCGACTAAACAAATGACATTGATCTCCATCAATTCATTTGAGCACGACCATGCATTTCTCAGTCTCAATTGTCGAGGGACCCAGAGATATCTCTCTTATAATAAGAGGGACAAATTCCATCTTAATCGCTCATATCTCACTACATAATTCTTATTATGTTCAAGTATAACCTTATAGTCATCCGACAGTACAACGTTTGATTATCAAAACACAATATTCTTATGTTGAGAACTATAGCCATCTTCAGGTCAAAGGATTTAATGGACAACTATTGGGATATTAACTTGGCGACTTCGATCCACGATAATCTCAAGACGGCCCGTCTTAACATTTGTTCTCAACAACAGATATAAATTACTGTATCTCATACACATATTCATCCCATGAATATCAATCAAACTTTATACTAATCTTAACTCATTGTTATTCCCATAACAATAACCGATTAGGGACATTTAGAATAATTAATAATATTATTCAAGGACATTATATATAATAAACATGCAAATCATAATAATAATAAATTCTCATAAATAGTCAAAATACCATGTCCATACAATAGGCCTAGAGCACTATTACTAACAACTATGAGCAAGGTGGGGCCAGAAGCTTATAAGTTGGAAGTTACCCCTAGAATTATCAAGGATTCATGATACATTCCATGTATCGATGTTAAGGAAATATATCCCAGATCCTTCACATGTGTTGAGAGAGCAACCAGTGCAGCTAAAGGAAAATTTGACTTATGAGGAGATACCTGTGCAGATTGTAGATTGCTAGGAACAGGTGTTTTGAGGAATAAGGTGATTCCTTTGGTTAAAGTTCTATGGAAGAATCATGAGAGAAAGGCAGCTACTTGGGAGCCAGAGGCTCAGATGCGCCGTCAGTACCCTCAATTATTTTCCGAATGAGGTATTTTCCTTCCCTTTGAGTTTAGTTTGTTCATTTCGAGGACGAAATGTTCTAAAGGAGGGAGGATTTGTAACGCCCCGTCCCGAGATAGTGTACAGTACATGTAACTGTAGGGGCGTATAAGAGCACCAAGTGAAATTGTAATATTTTTGGGGATGAAAATATGAAATGATAAATTTAGTGAACCCGGAATTGTGGTACTAGAACAAGGATAAAATTGTAATTGCCATAAGGATATGAAAATCATAAAATGAGTAGAGATGGGCCATAATAAAAATTCCAAGAGTTGATGTGCAATTTTTGAGAGATTAAGGACTTAATAATAGTTAAGTCAAAAATGGGATTATAAAAGGAGACATGAGACAAACTAAAGTCTCATTTTTGTCTCACAAAAGCTAGGGCAAACGTAGGAGAGGATGAGAAGGGTGAAAAGAAGAGGAAGAAGAAGAGAGGAGAAGACCAACCAAGGTATGTTTTTGCTTTGAAATCAAGTGTATTTGGATTTCTAGGCTTTTGGTATGGATTATTGGACCTTATATGGATTTCCATGGTTCTTGCTTTGATCTAGTTCCTAAATCTAGGTTTTGAGGTTGTTTTGTGTTGTCTTGATTGGTTGAATTGGTTTTTTGAGGAATGTGCTTGTAAAACAAAGAGAACATGGGTTTTTAAAGGAATTGTTGTCAAAATTTTTGTAAAACCCCTGTTTTTGTTTTATTATAGATTAAGTTATAATCATCCAAATGAATTGATTCCAATTGGTAAAGAACCATAAGAGATAGGGTTACAAATGTATAGAAGGGACCAAGAGCAAATTGTAGCTCTACGGCTCCCAAATATAGACTGAAAGGTGAGCTCGTGTAGCTCACTGATTATGCTCTATTTTGGGTATTGTTGTAGTGTTTTGGCCATAAGTGGAGTTTCACTCATCCAAATTGAGTGATTCAAAATTCTGGGTAAAATAGACTTCTAGGGGAATAATTTATATGAAGGAAGTGCATGTAAATTATAACCCCAAAGTGCCCAGAAATTTTTCCAAGTGGAGCTATGTGCAGATTCTGTTCTGCCAATTTGAGTATTCTAGATATAAAATACAATAACTTGAGTTTTGGTGATCCAAATTGGGTGATTCCAATTGGAGAAGAAACCTTAGAACCATAGATTCAAATGAGTGAAGAAAAAAAATTCCAAATTATGGAGTTAAGATCCCAGAAATCAAGGATAACAGTAAGTGATTAAGTGAGTTAACCAAATTGGCATCAAAAAACATGCTGTAACTTGTGTTATGTGGTTGAGGGCTTTAGAGAAGGAATTTTAAATTGAAAATTTAAAGAGATGTCATTATTATATAAAGCGACTGATCTGAGAGTTTCATAATTTTTCAATCGCTTAAATAATTTTTGGGTAATAAAGTTCAAAGAGTATTGCTGGAAAAAAGGTTGGCCAAATGAGTGGTTTTTTTTTTTTTGTTAGGGCTTTTAGTGCTCAAGGGTAATTTGTTCATTTGGATTTATATGAATGTTGTGTGACCCTAAAGTGACTTCCTATGCGGTGAAGTACTGCCAGTTTACGCTTATACATAGTGATTACGCTGCCGTATTCGCTGGAGTGTGTAGGCTAAAGCAAAGGCTGGAAAGTAGTGGAGTTGTGCTCAAGTTCGAAATAAAGAGGTGAGTGTTCTAAACCTATTTTCAAATACTAGTGTATTATTATAAATTGTTTTACACTCCGTATTTAATGGTTTTAATTAAACCATGTTTAAAGCAAGTAATGAGTTTTTAAGCAAACAAAATGGTTTTGATTAAACCATATGTGAAAAGCAAACAAGTAATGGTTTTGATGTGATCAACCATACTTTTATAAAGAAGGCAATGGTTTTAATTGTAAACCATATTTCAAAGAAGTAAGCAAGCAAACAAAAGTCTATTTTGAAAATGTGCCTAACTAAAAATCCTCAGTCTTAAGCAAATATACCGAATATGTATTCCATACGTGTACCTGGTGGTGTTAGGATATCATACATGCATTTTAGGATTTTGCCTGGCTCAAGAAACTTAGATCATGCATCACGCATTTAAAGGAGACCACCGTGGCACGATTGGAGTATATGTGGTTAGAGCTCTAACTAAATTATGGTGATGGAGACCCAGTCAATTCCACCATATTTACCTAAAGGTGACGCAAATAAGGCCCTTCCACCTAGGTGATACGCACTGTGTCCTTCCAACTCCAAGCACTCCGCCGATGCCCGTGCCCCGTGTTCACTAGTAAGTACAACAAGGTGAAAGGCCCAAAGGGTTGATGATTTATAAGAATGTTTTATACGCTTTGAAAATCAACCACCGGGTGCAACGCCAGCCCCAGCTCCTGTTTGTTTTAGCAAATCCGCTGAGCCCAGTTCTCGCTTTATTTCAAAACAACTGGCCGAGCCCAGTTCGCTTTTATTTCAAAACAAACAATGAGCCTAGGCTCGCTTATATTTTAGCAAACGATTGAGCCCAGTTCCCGTTTTTATTTTGAAGGCAAGCCTGAGCCCGTGCTCCTCGTGTTTGAGAAAAGTTTTATAAACTTTTAAAGCAAGAGGTTTATGAAAAAGTTTTGAAACTTTTAAAGCAAGGTAAAGAAAGCAAGCAAGAGATTTTTGAAAAGTTTTGTAAACTTTCAAAGCAAGCAAGTATCAAAAAAGTTTTGGAAACTTTTAAAGAAAAGCAAAGCAAAGCAAGTAAAAGCATGAAAAGTTTTAGAAACTTTTACAAAGCAAGTAAAGATTTCTGAAAATATATTTTAAAGAGAGTTTTACCGCTTTGAGATATTTTCGTAAAAGAAATCCTTTTATAAAAGCATACACTCACCGAGCCTGCTTAGCCCATTATTTTCCCGTTTTAAAAACTATTTTCCGTGCAATGCATGCCGAACGCCGAGCGCCAGATTCTCCCGACTCGTATTGGTCAGATTAATACTATTTTGTGTGACGCCCCAAAACCCGAGGGTCCGTTGACTACCCGTCAACCCGTTGAATACAAATGGATGCCTGCCACCGACGCCACTTCAGAAAATCTGTAGTCTCCTTTGTACAAGGAGCTCTACCCAATTACAAAACCTGCATATCCTGTCCCAAACAATCCAATATATGCAATATATATCCAATATATCCAATCACATGAGTAATACGGCCACTTGGGCCCATAAATAATACTCAATATGCATACCAACTATGATCCAACTATATATCCCATAGCTTACAAGAGTTACAATATTTTCATTCCTTAAACAATACATGTATTAAACTTAAAGAGTCTCTAATACATGTAAACATTCAACAAAGCCACATTCTTCTAAAGACTCAGCCTCTAGATCTAACTGCTTCCCTCGCACGTCCCTCGTAATTGCAAAAAGGGGTCCCACGACCTGGGGCGAGCTAGCTCAAGAGGGAGAATCAGCCTTCTAAGTGGGCCACTCACCACCAAAGTGCAGTGCAATGTCTGAAAGTAAACACACATTCAAGCAAATGCATGATCCTACTTGAATGTCTACATGACCAACTCAGATCCCGTGTCCTCACCGACTCTCTCACACTCGCCAAGCCTCAGATGGTAATTCATCGCTTTCACTGACACCGATGTATATATATATCAATCGGGGCCGCCCGACGATTGATATATTATTTGCTCAGGACTACCCTCCTACGAATATCAATTGGGCCGTCCACATTGATATTTTAAATTTGGACTACCCTCCGATGAGAATTAATGTTTTGCACAACCCTCCGAACCGCTTCTGTGACTCATCTCACGCACTCACCTCATAATCCTGTGCTGCTCCAACATACGGGCATGTATGTTAGTTCCAATACGCCTAATCACATGCAAATATATAAACAAGAATATACTGCATAATTCAAATCACACAATCATGTTATATAATTTTACACTATACATCAAAATTAGCTCCTCGCTAATGATCAAACACGAGCAATTTTAATTTAAATCACTCTCATTAAACACATATTCACAATAAAAATATATTTTACAAAATATATATTTTGAGGATTGCTTCGAATAGTGAAACCCTGGGTTACTATTCCCTAAAATCATTAGAATCAACTACTCACTTCGCTGAACCCAGAATTCACCCGCCATTCCCTACCAATGCATATCAAGCAAACATTTAATGCACAAATTATCACAAAATGCACCCAACAGCCCGTACCCACACACGGCTGCTCCAATCTTTGTTTCAAAAATTATATCAATTCGGTCCCAAGGTTTGGGACCGATCAGACGGCCCCTCACGGCCTCATTCAACTCAAACATCGACAAAACACTTAAAATAGGAATAAAACTCAAGTAGGGAGAAACCCCTACCTCTCGGAGTTTGTCAAAAACTCACAAACTGAGTCCACATTTAACTTCGTCCGCGAGAACGTTTTCCTGCCCGAAGACCGACTCATTTGATATGTCATGTAAATCTAGAGAGAAGTCAGAGACCTTCTCTCTAAAAACCACCATTTTCGTTTTGCAACAGCTACTGCCTCTCCCCTCTTCTGATTTCACGTTTTGCTTTATTTCAATTTTGTAAGGGACAAACACTATTCATTTTTTGTCCTTTAGTGACTTAAAACAACTCCTATAATGCCAATTTTGTCCCTCTTTTCCCATATTTGATATTCGGCACTATCTCGGCCGTCCATTTTCATTATTTCTCTACTCATACCACTTATGTCACATGAGTACGTGTTATATGTGACTTTCGTTGCATCAAAAATCATCTTACGCAAGACTAAACGCGATGTCAAAACGTTAAGCTTCGATCGACCGCTCCTGAATATTACTTAAATTTTACGTAAGTTAACTAGATTTTTTGAGAGGATTCCAACTACATAACTGCTTTCATCATCCGAGACCTAGAGAATAAATTACAGATTTTTTTATCGAAATACCTTTGTGAATCGAAATTACGATTTTGTCTTTTTTCGTAAATTGGAATTTCTGATCTTACATTCTCCCCTCCTAAAGAAATTTCATTCCGAAATCAGACAATCACTATCACTCACATGCATATGCAACGCGCACTCTATCATGCATGTAACTAGCCATTTAAATCTCAAACGACTAAACCACGTACCTTCATCCTACACAAAAGGGATAGGTGGCCCGCATCGTGTCCTCGCGCTCCCACGTATACTCCTCCACTCCATAGTGCCACCATAGCACCCTCACTAGCCTCACGGTCTTGCGTCGCAAGACCCGATCACGGCTATCAACAATGCACACTGGTCCCTCCTCGAAGGTCCCATCTGTGTCAATCTCAATCTGTTCCCAATCCACCACATGAGCTTGATATGAAGTATATTTCCGGGGCATGGAGACGTGAAACACCTCGTGGACACCTGACATGCCGGGGCTGTAGCCAATTCCAGACAAGAACAAAGGCATATCCTCTCGAGTATTTCGAGAGGCCCAACCCTACGAGAGCCTCCCGCGCTCGTCGAACGATCACTCCCTGCGCATCACCCAAGAAAACGCGATCACAACCTCGAACTCTAAGGGTCGACGCCGCGACATTAGCATAGCTCTCTCCAAAGCCTGAGTCGTGAGAAAGACGCCGTCGTATCAAGCTCACCTTCTCTGGAGGTGTCTCTAATCAAATCGGGACCCGTGACGGATCTCTCCCACCTCTGGCCCATCCTAATCTGACCTACACGGCCTCCCATACAATGCCTCATACTCTGCACATCCGTATACCGTCCGATAACCATTGTTTGTCGCGAATTCCACCGAGGCAATTAATCCTCTACCCTTATGATCCAAGACGCATGCTCGCAGCATGTCCTCTAACACCCGTATGTAATCCATACAACACGTAACCCTACACAACCCTTGCTTGGTGTGTAAACGCTAACCTCTCCAAGGTCACAATCACTGACAATCCAATGGACCGTCAATCTAGTCCATGTCATGAATGACATCCATTTACCGAGCCCTTGTCAGCTCAACAACACCCAACGCGATTTCCAATGGGTATCCAAATCTCGAGTCATTCCCGACTCCTATCATTCAACTTTAAGTCTACATGATAACCGTCAGGTGTTCTCATCCTGCAACATAACTTCTACTACACTCGAGCCTCTTCGCTCACAATAAAATTCGTATATCTCCACGGTCTTTACACCCACACGTAAATTTCTGATAACCTGTGCTTTCACCTTAGAGGATTACGACCCCCTTCTTACTTTGCCCCACACACTCTAATTACATTTCATTTCCTGATTCGAACTATGAGTCTTCATTGGATTTAGTCCCAAAGACAACTCAACCCACACTCCTTGCTCAAGAGCGGTGAATGACCGTGTGACTGCACCCAATAATAATTCGACTCGACATGATGTTACCGTGCACATGAACGCAATGATGCTATATTATGACAACCAATCCCTTGCTCCACCATGAGCGTAACTTAGACTTCATTCATAATCCCGACCTATCTCTGTCAACTCTCACCCTACATCCTAGGAAGAACATCTATTCCCCGGCTTCTCAAAAGGTCTTAACTCCTAGCCCAACTCCAAGGCCGTGTCGACATGACAACCCTAAGTATGTCCCCACTATCGACAACCCGATGGTCGCCAACTCATCCATGTCAACTGGACATCAACAACCAATGTGTCTACCAATCCAAAGTCCACCACGCTACGCATCGACTGATCCGTCCCTCGACTAATCTAACACACTCCGACCCCCTCCGCCTATCTCGTGTCAGCCAGCGCTGTATAGCACCGAAACCGAAACCGGTTCCTCCGAATCTGCATCTGTGGTGTGGAGGAATGGAATCAGATACTCTCCCGTCCTACGGCTTAACCGGAACCGATTGTCCCAAAGTCTCGGGATCCCCGTCTCTCTGGCAATCCCACTATGCTCAATCCTGGCCCTAGTCCTGAAATTAGTGTGAAGCATAAGTCTTCTGCCTCTTCCCCGAACTAGAAGAAGCTGATCCTCCCTCTTGCTACCAACACCCATATCCCGAGTGTTCCAAGTATCCTTACTTTCTCTCTCTATGGTCAGGGTCGTCCCAACCATGGAGTCCATATCCCGTAGGTGAAATCCTACAATCCTGCCCCGAATGGACAACTTCAGCCCCATTCACCTCATAATACCTACCAATCCCAAGAAACTACGATTCTAAGATCGACATCTTGGCCTCACCCACCATCACCGCTCAACCTTCTCTAGCCGACCGACACTCATGAAGCCGACACCACGTGTCCCAAAAAATCTCCCTCAAGAAGCTTTAAACTACACTTACCGAACTTAGCGTATTGCCGATGGTCTCTCAAGAATCAGAACACAATTTTCAAGTGATACTCATGCTCCCACTCTGACTGGGAGTAGATCAAATGTCATCTACGAAGACTACGACAAACTGATCTAGATAGGGTTGGAACATCTTATGCATGAGATCCATGAATGCTGCTAACACATTCACAATCCAGCGGGCATCGCCAGAACTCAAAGTGCCTTACACGCGTCCTAAACGCCTCGTCTCCTTAGGATATCTCGTCACTTCCTAACTCTCGCTGATGGTAACCAAGGCGAAGGTCTATCTGCACGCGCTCCTTCCTCAACTCGGTCAAATAAATCATCAATCCCCTGCAATGGGTACCGATTCTCCGATCATAACCTTGTTCAACCGTCTCTAGTCAATGTCATGGTCTTGTCCTCCTTTTCGCAAATGTAACCGAGCGCCTACGGTGAAGTGCTTTGGCCTAATGAACCCTCGTCTAAGAGTTTCGTAGCCGACTCGAGTCTCGCAACTCAACCTAAGGCCATCCTATGAGTCATAGAGATGTGGGTGAAATACCAGGCGTAACTCAATACCGGTCTACATCCCTATTGCGGGAGTAGTCCAGTAGCTCATGTGGAAAACATCCACATATTCGCAACCACTGAGGTAGATCTAAGTCCGTCTCTTCTCGTCCTTCCGTGGTAAGGCTCGCTTAGCCAACCCGCAATCGCCCTCGACACTGGACTCGTATACCGCCCGTGGGAAAACGCCATGCTTCGTCTCTCGAAATACCATACGAGTACCGGCTCCCACGTATAGCGGTAACCTCCTACGCCACAATCGATAACGATCCTCGTGGTTAAGAGGCCAGTCCATCCCTAGGATGACATCGAATTTTGACATGCCCATGATCCCCAGGTCCACTGTGAGTAGAGTCCCCGAGATCTCAACTCACAACCCGACCTATCATTCTTATTCTCGCCCTAATCCCTGTGGAGACCACGTACAACCCGCTCCCTCTAAGGTCTCTAGAGGTCCTTGCCCATTTCCACCATATTTGGGCTTCATTCTCTAGCTAGAACGCAGCCATTTAATCCGAGTCGCGAGGTAATCTCCATAGCCTCTTAACACTTTTTCGATTCGCATAAACCAATGTCTGTTACCATCAGTCTTTTTCCCCGTGAATGGAGGATGATACGCCCTAAACCTCTCGGAGGTTACTAGATCTCCTTATCTACCCGCTATACCAGTCAGGCGATAAAGATTCGCCGTAATACCCACAAATTCCCCTCATCAAAAGCCCTGGCTGATCAACACCGATCAGGTTCCCGACCAGCACTCTCTCGTGGACGCCCTCTACGTCCGTCCTCTACTAGCCATCTACACACCACGTGGGCACGTTCAATGCCAATTAAGATCTTTAAAGGCATAAACACCGCCCCAAGATACTTCTTCTTCATACACATAAATCGCCAGAGAAGGGCATTTGTCCTTGCATTTACAGTGTAATGCAAGGCGATCATTTTGCATTTAAAATATCAAGCTTAACAAAATTTTATTTTCAAAATTTTATTTTTGAAAATTTTATTTTTCGAAAATTTTATCAAATTTTATTTTTATTTTATTTTATTTTAATTAAATTTAAAATATTTTTTTTCAAATTTATTTACAATGAACAAAGGTTCATTTGGTGACTCGAAAAATAACGAGCCTAAAAACCAAGTTAAAAATCGAGCCAAAGTATCGAGCACTCCAACTGCCTACCAGGCAAAGACAAAGCCGCTCGCTCAAAGATCTAAAGCCGCGATGTTTCAAGGCGCCACACGCTTGCTCAGACGCCGCGCCGCCGCTTCGCCGCGCTTACGCCCGCACGCTGCCACAGACCAGAGCCGCTTAACGCCGCTGCTTAATCAAGCCATAAGACTCGTTAGCGCCAAGGCGCTTCACTCGCCGCCGCCGCTTCGCGCTTCGCCGCTTCGCGAGCTCTCGCTGTTTACGCGCTTCGTGAGACGCGCCTGAAAGGACTCAGCCATTCCTCGCCTGCCGCCGTGTCGTGGCCTAGTGGGATCAGATACAATACCTGGGCCTATGCTCCCGCCTCGCCACACATGAACTCAGGACGCGACACAATCCTCCCCATCGCAAATTTTCGCATAATACAATGCAAGCAGGCTGTGATACAATTCCGCTAACTGCACTCTCAAGCTACACACAAGAACCGATGCAATACAATTCAGCCACCTCTCACAATACAATTTCAAATTCTTCCACGCCCAGCCGCAATACACCCAAATTTTGTAATACAAAAAATTTTCACAATATTGTTCGGGCAAAGAGCCCAATCTACAATTTCTTCTGCACAAATTTTTTTTCTTTTTCATTATAATTATTTTTTTTTTCATTTATTTCTAGCAATTGGAAAAATCACTAAAAATCACTAAAATAATTTTTTTTTTCCATTCTTTAACACTCAAATAAATTCTATAAAAATTATTTTCACTTTTCTTCCACTCTCACACCTTTGTAAAAATCCTCTAGAAAATTATTTTCCTCCTTCTTAACCAAATAAATTTTCAAATTTATTTTTCTTGGCTTTAAAATTTCTATCATTTTCAACAACCCAAATAAATTTAATAGGTTCTATTTTATTTTAATTTTCTTCGCTTTACACTAACACCTTAAAATAAATTTCTTTCACTTAAACCAAATAAATTTATAAAATTTATTTTCTTTTCCAATTTTTCATCGAAAATTTTCTCCACTCCAATAAATTTATAAAAATTTATTTTCTTTTTTATTTATCCTTCCAGTTTACACACTGTAAACTCAAAATACTTTCTAGCATAATTTTCTAACACCTCCATGTGCTAATCACCAAGCACACATACAATCTCACACATGAAACAAGTCATGCACACCAAACACAGCATCACTAAATCATTGTTAAAACACATCAACACTCTCATGCATGTAGTGTCTTAGTTGTCTCAGTGATTTTCCTAGGTAATCTCGCTACCATGGTCCCAAAGAATCCACTCTAGTGGTAATGCTCACCTACCATGGCCTAAGCCCAAGCCCTCATTCTAGGTTTCACATACCTATACCTACATCAAACCAACGGTGATGGATACCCAACCCGAGCTCCTAGGTATTCAGATACCTAAGCTCCTCGATACTCAAGTCGTGACGCCTAAAACCCGGGTCCGTTGACTGCCCGTTTCAACCCGCTGACATATGGATGTCGTTACCCGACGCCACTGTAAAATCAAAGCGTAGCCCCTTTGTACAAGAGCTTTTACCTAATTACAAAACCCGCATATCCTCGTCCCAAACAATCCAATATATGCAATTATATATCCAATATATCCAATCACATATAATACCTACTACTGGCCATAAACAATACTCAATATGCATACCAACTATGATCCAACTATATATCCCATAGTTACAAGAGAGTTACAATATTTTCACTTTAAACAATACATGTATTAAAATCTAAAGAGTTCAATACATGTAAACATCAACAAAGTTTCACATCTGGGCTCTAGCACTCAGCCCCAGATCGAACCGCTTCTCGCACGCCCTGCATTCAAAAAGGGGTCCCATCGACTGGTGAGCTAAAAGCTCCAAGAGGGAGAACGCCCAAGTGGGCTACCACCACCAAAGCAAAGGTAACGTTCCGTGTGCAAACACACATTGCCAAATGTGCATGATCCTACTTGAATGTCTACATGACCAACCTTCGCATCCCGAGTCCACCGACTCCCCACTCGCCAAGCCTTGTATGAGAATTACGTTTATTAGTGGACAACCCTCCGATGTATATATATATCAATCACGCTTCCGACGATCGATATATTATTTGCTCAGGATTCACTTCCAATGAATATCAATCAGCCGTCCGACGACTGATGATTTGAATTGACTACCCTCCGATGAATTAATGTTTTTAGACAACCCTCCGAACCGCTTTCTATACTCAATCTCATGCACTCACCCTATAATCCAGGGTGTTTCCAAAGGCATATGGAATGCATGTATGCTCGGGGCTCCAATACGCCTAATCACATGCAAATATATAAACAAGAATATACTCGCATAATTCAAATCACACAATCATGTTATGTAATTTACAACTCATACATCAAAATTAGCTCCCTTAGTTAATGATCAAACACGAGCAATTTAATTTAAATCAATTTACTAAACACATATTCACACAAAAATATATTTTGAGGAACATTGTCGGAATGTTGAAACCTCGCTACTATTTCCAAAATCACAAATCAATCCGCCTGACTTAGTGAACTCCTACAATTCACGCTTGCCCGCCCAATGCATATCAAGCAAAAACATTTAATGCACAAATTATCACAAAATGCACCCAACAAATTGCACCTACACACAAATTGCCTTCCAATCTTTGTTTCAAAATTATATCAATCTGGCCCCAAGGCTCGGGATCGATCGACGGCCCCTCACTCCGCCTCATTCGACTCAAACATCGACAAAACACTTAAAATAGAATAAAACCTCAAGCAGAGAAACCCCTACCTCTGGAGTTTGGTCACAAAACTCACAAACCCTGAGTCCACACGTATTCGTCCGCTGTAGAACGCTTCTTCCTCGCATTCGAAGATCACACTCGGGCCGACATATAAACATTAAATCTAGAGAGAAGTCTAGAATCCTCTCTAAAAACCACCATTTCGCTTCGCAACAAATTACTCGCTCTCTCCCCTTTGATTTCACTGCTTGCTTTATTTCACTCTTGTAAGTGACAAGCACTAATTCCATTTTTTGTCCTTAGTGACTTAAAACAACTCCTATAATGCCACTTTTGTCCCTTTTTTTCCTAGATTTGGATATTCTGCACTTACTCTAAATCGGGTCCATTTTCATCATTTACTCATACCACTTCTATGTCACATGAGTACGTGTTATATGTGACTCACTATCGAAATCTCTTACACCTAAACGCGATGCCTCTGGAACGGTTTACTCCGACTGTCTCGGAATATTACGAAATTTTACGTGCTAACTAGATTTTTTGAGACGATTCCAAGGTACAATCCGTTTCATCATCCGAGATCTAGAGAATAAATTACAGCTTTTTTTTATCGAAATAACAATTTTGTATTCGAAATTACGATTTTGCCCTTTTTCCAAATCGGGAATTTCTGTCTATATTTATATGAAATACTTTGAATTTGTATAAAGGAATATATGTATGTACATAAGGTGGTTTCAGAAACTATATGTATTTGAGGCTTTTTGGAAAGAACAACAAGTTGTTGGTTGCCAAATATTTGAATAAAGGTAAATCAGGGTATACAGGATTGGGACATGTTCTATATGCAATGCTATGTTGTTTCGAAATTTTATAAACTATGCAGAAAAGAAAACATACGAGATTAAAGCAAGCAATACGGCCGTCACAGGATTTCTATCAGCAGAGGTAACTACCGGGATTTTTGTGGCCGGCCGACACACCTCGCCGATAGCAGGCAGTGCCACACTCCACTAACTACTTCCTCAACTCTCTCCTCAACCACATCCTCTCCTTAACCACATTCACATTCATCATGGATATTAAATAGAGGGTTCCATACACTCATAAATAATAAGAGTAACTTTTCTACATTCAACATCATATTTACTAGATGTCAAGAAAACCCTTCTTAATGTTATGATTATTCTAATACATATTAATTTTTAATCATAGTCTTTTATTAACATATTTTCTATATATTCATTTAAAAGGAAAATATTTATGTTCTTGCTCACTAAGCAGGTATAATGATTTTACACATCGAATCCAAAATAAAGTACTACAATGCAACATGTAAAATGAATAAATATAAAATAGATATTCATGTTTCATATATATTGAAAAATATTAAAATATTTCTCAAAATATAGACATTTATATGATCGATTGTTTATTCTAATTCCTAGCAATGTAATAATATAATTATATAATGATTCTAAAAAAGAAGTTAGTTTAATCTTTAGGGTACCTGATACTAATGTTCATGACGCGATAGAGAACTATCCTCATCATCTCAATATATTTAAATAAAATACTAGTACTTCTTATTTTATTTTTAAAAAAATACGTAGATTGCAAATTAATTTATATGAAAAATTACAAAAATGATATCAATTAAACTTTTATTTCAATTTATGAAAAGGTTTAATATCTAATGAAATTATTTTTAACATTAATATTATTTAAAATTTTAATTTTTATATAATTTAAGTTTATATTTCAATATAAGTTTCAAAGATTAACCCATCTCTCTTTCTCTCTCTCTCTCTCTATATATATATATATATATATATATATATAAGCATGAAGCCTGCTTTTGGTGACAAATAATGAGGGATATTTTATTTAGTGTTTTTAATTTTGATTTAATTTAAGTTTATATTTCAATATATGTTTCCAAGCAATAACCCACCTCTCTTTTTTTTTTTCTCTCTCTCTCTCATATAAAAGCATGAATCCATTTAGAGTGTAATAAAACTAACTGATATGTTGCTCAGCACCCGGTGGCACCCCACTTCTCGAAAAAGGGCAAAATCGCACTTCTAAAATCCCGAAATTCTTCTAGATCCTGGATGACGAACGGATATCACCGCTGAATCGCCCGAAATCTAGCTAATATTATCAAATTTCTCGGCCAAATTCGGTACGCCTAATTCGCACGATTTTCGGCGAAACGAAATACGCTGGGCAGACACTTGGCAAATTTATGGCACAATGTGGTGCCACGTGTCAAGCCTCCCAACTCTGGGTCAAGTTGAGCTCAAGGTGGACCCACGATGACACATGGCATCAGCCATTGAGTGAAAAGTTAAAGTGGCTGTCAGATAAGAAATCCCTTCAACCAATTACAAGGTGGAAGGTGACAAGTATGAAGAGGGACCAAAACAGCTCTTCCCCTCCACCCTCGGGAGAAACAGAAACTAGAGGTTGAGCTTAGAATCCAAAATGAGTTTGATCAGAGAGAGGCTGCAACTCTTCAGGGATCTGGGAGTTCCAGACCAATGATTTCTGGCCAGAGAAGGAAAGTCGCTCTACGGTGGAGAGGACAACGCTGCGGACTCGGTCAATGAGTTTCACAACCCGTGAGGTAGGGGTTTACAGATCCCATTGTTTTATTCTTAGTTTCATACGCTTTATTATGTTTATGCTGGATCGAGGCTGTGAGTCGCTGATCGTCCCCAAAATTGAACCAAGTGTTGGAATTTTTAGAGACTCACAGACAGTCCGTGAGCATTTAGTGGGACTGTTTTGGTGTCGGGGTGATGCCAATTTGAAAGATAAAATAACTAAGTGGTGGCTGATGTAGGAGGCCGATATAGGCCAGAAACTGGGCCAAAAGTGGAACAAATTATACGCTCGACAAAATACGACATGTTTCAAGTTCTTTAATCAGCAAATGAACCGCCATGGCTCAGGTGATCACGGAACAAAATCGTCCATATGTTGCAGTTTGAATTATGAAATGAATGGCTTGGTATGTGTGGAAACAGATAGGTTAAAATATTTACCTTAAAATGTGTTAACAATATCGCCCAGACATTGTCAATTATGATAGAATGTAAAACAAAGGTAAGTCATTACACATTGAGATACAGATTAATGTAATCGTCGCTGAGCGCCAATTGGGAGTCGTCGATCAAAGAAATTACTTGTAGTTGAACATCGATGTTAACACGAGTTCACATTAAATTATATAGAATATGGCCTGTAGTGTGTGTCATTGGAGACAGCAGGATTGTCATGAGTTAGATGGTTGATGTGAATGAGTCTACGTGTGTGATTGTGAGGCGAGGTGGCTGAGCCGACATAGCCAGTCGGTTTAAAAATGGCATAATGCACAGCATGCATCAAATCTAGAAGTTAGATGCACATATATTCTTAAAAACAACTAGACATGGTTAGTGAAAGCGAATTTCTAATGCAGATTTGTTTCTATACTAAGAGGCCAATGTATAGATGAAACATGTATCGTTTCTAGCAGCTTCATCGCGCCAGCTTATGTTTTTAGGTAGTCTCATATCACATGCTGCAGAGAGATACTTTCAAGAACAACAGCATTTGCATTTTGAAAATGATTATTTTTCTCACAGGCTTAGAGTCGTGATAGACTCAATAGACACGTAAGCACTGCAAGACATTCGCAGTTGTCACATGTTTGATTGAGTGTGTGTTTGCTTTGGAGCATCGTGATATGCACTTAGGTACCATTTGGTAAGTAGACTGCATCAATAATGTTCTCTCACCTCGTCGAGGTTATCATTTCGTGTATATGGAGCATTCGAGAGAGACGGCGTCACTGCTGCAGAGAGGTCATATTTTAGAAGAAAGCCTAGTCAGTAGCTTTGATGCTTTTGGATATATGCCATGGCTAGAATTTGATTTAATATATGTCAGATAGCAAAGTGTAATCTAACACACAGCTCAGTCGGGAGATAATTGGAATATAAATCGCATTTGTTTGTATGAGTATTGCGTTTATAGAGCCCAAGAGGCATTTTTATCAAAGAGTCTTCGTGATACGAGATATATAGATTTTCCGTGTGATTTAGTCAACTGACACCTCCGGCGCTCAATAGTATGCCACAATGTTTATGTTTTTTTATCTCTGGTTCATACATTAGTATTCAGTACATTTAAAATAAGGGTTACTTTTGTATGGTAATATTATATATATATATATAGAATATATATATATATATATATATATATATATATATATATATACAGCAGTTATATATATGTAATAGCATGAAGCTTCTTTTATTTATTTTGAGAGGATAAAATAGTAAAGGATATATGCTGTTAGTGTTTTTTTATCATCTATTAATCACATATAATATTCATATTTAAAGAATCTTTCATAACAATTAATAATTTTTTTCTTATGTCCAGCTGTGACATCCCATGTCCCATTTAATACTGTCATATGTCTTAATTCCTAATCTCTCTCATATAAATATTTATAACATCCTCTATCTTAAAATCACAGACATTTATTCATAATTATAGTTGTTTCAGCATAATTTTATTCTTTTAATATTAGTTTCACATCATCTGCATAGTATTTTAGTGTAATAATTACATTTTGTCAAACTAGCTCATATTTAATCATATAAAAAAGAAAAAAATAATAAAGATAATAAAGAGAAAAGACATGGGATGTTGATAAAGGAATCAAATATTGATGATAGAAATGAATTTAAATTTTATAAAAGATGAATTTTCTTAACAGTAATCTAATTCTTTAAAAACGTTAACTATATATTAAATATATAATAGATTTATTTTTTCTATTTCTTATTCGGGCATCAAGTCCCAATTTCATTAAAGTTCTATAATTTGGTATAATTTGCCTATGAAAATAATGATATATTTTTTAAATTTAAAATATGATGGAAGTGAGATATAAATAAACAAAGATTTAATTTAGATTATATATATATATATATATATATAGAAGTGACATCTTTTTAATTTAAAGAAAATACTATTTTCTATTATATATTAAAGAAACTAAATGAAATGAGGTCATTTAATTCTTATGAAGAATACATTAATGTTAGTTTGCTAGGGTTACATACATGACAATAATGGTGCAAACATACAAATATGCAAATGTCAATATTGAATAAGAGTCGTAGGACGCCCAAACTCGCGCGTCTGCTGACTACCCGTCAACCCGCGGAAATCTATACGGCTCGCATCACTAGATCACTCCATACCCGAGTAAAAATGCCTCTCAGCTCTCATAAACCAACACTCATAAAAACAATAGCACAACCATATTCCAATTATCTCCAATAATTCAATAGTTATTACATCTTTATTATAAACATATATTAAAATCTACAATTCTAATACATGTTATATCCAAAAACCATCAAAGCCACAACCCGGCTTTCTTCAAAAATCAGCCTCTAACTGAGTTGTCTTCAAGAATGCTCCCTGTACCTGAAATGATATTCCCTCGACAGGGTGAGCTATCGCCCAGTAGTGGAATCACCCTAAATGGGTTATTCTCCACCCAAGTGCATATGTGCAATGCCCAAAATAACGACACACCAAGTAAAATACGTGATCCTACTTGAATGTCTACATGATCACCCCATGTCACGAGTCTCCACCGACTCACCACACTCCTGCTTCCAAGCCATGGCGAGAGGTGTAAAAATAACTCCATTTTCAAAACAAATCTTTTGTTCTTGAAAAACATACTAATAATATTCAGAAATATGGGACTACCCTCCGCGAGGCGAATTGGTCGGGTGAGCTCTGGAAAACGAGCCATGGTCCTCATCCGAAATGATCCTGGCCCATCTCCCAACTCCTACCCTCCGAATATCATCCCATGAAATTCCTTTCGCAAACATGCCCGCTTTTACAAAAATCCAGATGTCATGCACTCACACTCTAACTCTAGGGTTACTCACCATATGAAAATGCATTATGCCATTTTCAAAACATTATTTATACAATATGTGTCAATATGCATATTAATCAACTACAATTACACACATGTAATTCAAATTACACTCAGTCCATCTCACCTAATAATTTAGCTCACTGGAAAGCACTTATACATCATCTCCAATGGCTTACAAACACAATTTAATTCCATATAATTGTGCGTCATTGTTTTAACAAAAGGCTAAAACCATGTCTTAACCTATCTATTCCACACATACTGCCATTCACATCAAACAATTCATGCCGAACACATGGACACATGGTCCATTTCATCTGAAACTAGGACATTTTACGATCCAGCAAAACAATTGAAGTCACGGGCGACCACTCCTCTCTATCGGTTCCTCTTGGTGGGGCGAATTCCCATCCATTTCGGTCTCCTACTCACCAAAACATAATTTATTGAATAAATTATGATCAAAACTCCCAAACAGTCACACACCTTTGTCACGGACTGCCCTTCTTGATACTAAAAATTTACATTTCGGTTCCAGATTTGGGACCGATCAAGCAACACTCACGACCTCAAACCAACCTGAAACATCAACAAAGCACTTAAACCAAGAATAAAACAAGTAAGATGAAACCCACCTCAAGGAGTTTGTGAAACTCCTGGCCAGGAGTCCAGCGTTGTCCTCGTAGCGTCGACGACTTTCCTTTACCTCGACGACGTCAGATGATCGGATGGCGGATCTTAGAAGAGTAGCGCTCTCTCTCTCTAAAACCAAGCCTAAGCTCCTTTGTAAAGAATGTCCAGCCCCTCATGTTTTTTGGCTCCTTTTTCATTTGAGAAGACAACCACTATTGGCTATCTTGTCTTATCTCATTTATTCTTTTCCCATAATTCCACTTATGTCCCTCTTGTCACTATTTTGATTTTTCTACCCAATGGCATCATGCCATGTGTCAACGTGGGTCCCACCTTGAGCTCAAGTTGACTGAATTGGAGCTTGACACATGGCACCCTGTGTGCCACTCAAAAATGTGTCAAGTGTCCCGTCGGCAGCTTTTTCTGAAACGTGTAAATTAAACATAGGTCGACAAAATTGGCGTGGTAGCTAGATTTCGCGAGACGATTCAACGGTGAAATCGTTTAGGTCATCCGAGATCAGAAAAATTTCAGTTTTTGCGAAATTACGATTTTACCACTTTTTGAAAATTGGAATTTTCGGGTCTTCACAGAATAACAAAAAAAAAAAAAAAAAGAAAAGAAAAGATGTTTCACTTATCCTTGCACCAAACCCTTACATCCACTCATCACATCCATTGCATCTACATGACCACTATACGGCTATAATGTTAGCTGCAATGATTTCATTTTTTAGGTATGAGACTCTACCACGTCGATGTGGCGCCCCTTTATCCGGGGGTCCGTTGACCCTTGTGAACTGCGGAAAACCTGTGTCTCATGCCGCCCAGGACCCGTCACATGAGTAAAAATGGCCATGTCTTGCCCATCCACATCCATACTCATCGAGAAAATAACCAACTATATTTTTATAGTTTCCATGCTTGTTTTACAAAAAAATATTTATACATGTTTACAAAAATATTTACTCAAAGCCACTTTTCGGCTTTCTTCTCAAAAGCGGCCTCTAGTAAGTGTCGTCTCCTTGGATACTCCTTGTACTTGAAAGGGGGTCCCACGACGAGGTGAGCAAAGCCTAATAGTGATAATCTCCTACGAGGGTTACTCCCCACCTAAAATGCATATGCAATGGCATATATAAACAACCAATCACATTCCATACAATTGTCGCTTTGTGCTTATATGAAATGCATATCATGCATGAGATCGACCTCGTACTCACGACTGAGTCCCAGCGGCTCCCTCACACTTTGATCTAAAGTGTGAATAAAATGATCATCGATGTTTAACACCATGACTAAACCATTGGAAAAACATCCAATTTTATATATCAAAACCTGATTTTTCTTTTCCTCTTTCTTTTGTGGGTCACGAATTTCCGGGTTTACACCACAGGAAGCCGCTCCCCTTTTCAACATTTTCGCGAACTTACATAAGCGGGATTGTCTCTGTGTGAATGTTGGGACTTTCACCTGGGGATCTACCCCAACTTGCTCCGCCCAAAACATGTAATTTATCATTTTGATCATTTTACACACTCGTGAATCTCTACCTTGGACTTTGTCCCATTTTCAATTCATGACCCATTCCTGCTCTTGGTGGTCCAGGCCACCACCCTCTTCCTGACAATGCGATGTATTGTGCATATGAAATGCATGATGCCAATACATTTACCTTCGTATTTACATGTATAATGAGTCCCTACATGAACATTCCATACCATGGATAATTATAATTAAGACATATAATCTACCTCACATACGATCATGTCAATACATCAATAGCATGCATCAACATATCATTTTCACACACTGCATGTTATTCAAGCAAGCAATAACAAACAACTAGGTCACAAACTTAGGACCATTCAACAGGGCACTTCATCGTCCCTTCACAAACATGAACCAATATAGTTTCCATCATTGTCATTTACAGCGAGCAACCACAACACCTAGAGCTTTGGTTTCTAGTCGAACCCTAACACCGGCAAATCGCGTAATGAAGCCGATCATGAAATCCATACCCCTTAGTCCCAAGGCTCAGAACTAATTTACATGGCCTCTCATGGCCTCCCATAAGTAACCCCTACCATTTTATAGCCTTTAGGCAAAAAGTAAACCAAGTAGGAAAATATCCTACCTCGTGGAGTTTGTCGAAACTCCGACTTGGTGTCCACGCCCAGATCACCAACTTTAGTCCTCGAAGTGTCGAGCTTGACGGTCGAAAGGCTGAAATCTTTACCATGCCCTTTCCTTCTTTCTCCTTCATGTTTTATCTCCTCTGATTGCTTTTCCTTTGTGTTCCTTCCTTCCTTTCTTTTCTTTCCTTTGCTTTTCTATTCTTTTTCTCTTTTCTCATCTCATTTCCCTTTCATTTTCTCCTCATTTCTCCTTTCTCTTTATTTCCTCTTCCTTTTTGAATTTTATATCAGATCAGGAAATTTCCTCTCATTACATCCTCAATTCGATATTATTGGTTATTTATCAAATTTCTTTCTTTATTCCTTATTTCACTTATTTCCTTTTTATGACATCATCACATGGCTGATGTGAGCCATAGGTTCATTCCACATGGCTAATTGTGAGCCATTCTTTCAAGTGGACCATGACTTTTGGTGTCACTCTCTTAGGTGCCATGTGGCATCCCACAACCTTGCCATGCGTCGTGACACCACGTCGAAAAGCATTGAGAAGTCCGACTACCTTGGAATCCACGAAATTGACGTGTGCTAAATCTCGCGAGACGATTTCAACGGAGAAGTCTGTTTCGTCATCCGAGATCTAGAAACATTTTGGTTATTCAGTCAAAATTACTATTTTACCCTTTATCCAAAATCATGGATTTTTCTGGGGTTTCACAGTCAACACTCCCTTATCACCAAGACACAAAACCTCAACACTTATGCATGAACTCTCATGGAGAAATCTGACTCATGGTGGCAGAGGATTTGAATCATTATGAAGATTCGAGTGCAAGGTGGCCCTTTCTCCATAAACACTTTTGATTCTACTGCATCCTCCTACTATGATGGATGGGTTGATTTTATTGCCTCGTTAATAATATCTTCACGGTATGAAGCTCTCATGTGGATTCATCCATTGTGAACATCATTAGATACTTATCTATTAATCTCTATTTGTTATAATTTTTTATTTTTATGGAATGGATAGAGTTACGGTTTTAGATCTATTCGAGTCCATGATAGGAATGGCTTAAATCTCTTTATGAGTGTAATATTTTTTTAAACACAAAAAAGAACATGTATCAATTAAAAAAATGAAAGTCCATCCTTAGTCTTCCATTCCCTTGGGAAAAGTAAGGTAGATTTTAAGACCTTACACATCTCAAATGTAGAAAATTTAAGTGCTTTCTTCCTTTAGTTTTGTATTTGTTCATTGGAAAAAATACGGAAATGGAAATAAAACATAGAGAAGGAAGTGATATTGAATAAAGAAAATAGTTTGAGATTAGAGATTCTTTGGTTAGCCTTTATTTGGCCCTTAAAAGAATGTGGGAAGGAGAAGCTAGTATAATTAAAGTGTTAATGTGATTCAAATGAAGATTTTGAAACCACTAACTCTTCTCGAACTTCTCTATTTTTTATATTTTCTTCATTTCAGATGGAAGGAATTGCGTTGACAAGTACTTATAAATTTTTATTGTATTGTGGCCAAGTAGTATAGAAATGATTCGATCTTGGGAATCTTGTATCCATGCTATCTCTGGGACATCCAACACGACAGGTGGGCTAAGAACCAATTTGTATCTTAGTCGGAAATGGATGAATCAATCTGATAAGCATCATCCCCAAGTCTACCATATTGTCTACTTTGGTAGCTAAAATGTGTGCATCTTTAGCTTATCCCTAAGGGAATTCAAGAGTAGGATATTCTGCTCAAAGAATTCCTTACAACACTTTCGACCCGCCTTTGGCCCATTAGCGCGTTCACGTAGTATCGATTTCAGGAAATCTATTATTGCCAAAAATAAAATGAATCAAGGATTCTTTGGTAGTCCATTGAGGTTTCTACATGGCAAACCAAGCATATATAAGAAAATAGAACAAACATATATTTGAGAAAGCGAACGATGAGTTTATTCTGTTTTGTATTTTTTAGAAATTGACATCAAATAAAAAAATACAATGTCTAAGTGATGATTCTCAAGATAAATTTTTATTAGCCTTTATTTAATTGTTGAGAAATTATGGAGTAGCAGGATGGACACTGAAAAGCTAGTTAATGAGGTATGAATTTTATAATCCAAATTGTACCATTAGTTTTAATTATAAATTGGTAAAGTATAGCATGCAAGGTAAAGAAAGGTTATAAGCGGTGGTGTCATGCTAAAATTAGTTTGAACCATGAGTATAATTTTTAATTTTGTAATTCAAGTCGACGAGTCATTGTTTAAAAATAGTTTGAACCATGAATAAATTTTTCTATTTGTGTGAATCCAAGTTAGCATGGGGATGAATGACATAATTTCATTTAACTTAGTATTGCAAGAAATTCTTATAGCTCAAGTATGTCAAGTAACAATCTATTTGGATTCTATAAATTCCTCCATAATTTCATTAATTTATGTGAAATATAGTTTTTAATTTGATGGTCCTATTATATAATATTTCCTTCGGTGATAAAGATCATAGTTTTCAGCTTTGATGTCATGCTTGAGTTGTTCTAATAAAATTAGACTTGCTAGAAGTTAATTAATTAAGCATTGATTCCTAATATATTTATTCCATTTCTTAAAGCTTAATGAAGTGCATTTGGTGTGTACTATATAAACAAATAAGGGTGTTTGGTAAATAATTTGTTTTTGAAATTCCTAAAACTAACATTAGATATAACATGTTTTACTCATCAATACTGAGGTATAGATGAATAAAGATAAGACTATATAAACAAATGGAATGAGTAGTTGAAGACTTTGAGAATGGTGCTTTTCTTATTTCATTAATGAAAAAAAAAAAAGTTCGAATTTAGGTTTTAAGTTTTTTATTTATAATTTTACTTTGTATCCACACAAAAGTTAGTTTTCTCCTTTTAAATCTTTGTTGAAATTTCAAACATATTTAAATTTATTTTCTTTATATTTTAGATCCACTAAGAATAATGGAATAAAAGAATAGGTGTCTATCATATATTTTTTATATAGATTGATAGAGATTGGATGTAAATTTGGTATCAAGTTACTAAAATTCTTGAGTTTAGAGTCAAAATAATTCATTTAAAAAAAAAATACATATGTAGACTTTTTTTCAAAATATTCACAAAACTATTCTTTTTACTTATTAAAACCATATTTACCAACCTCGGTTTTGAAAATCAACCTTAAAACCGCATTCACCAATTGCAGTTTTAAGGTAAATTTTTAAAACCGTAGTTGATAAATTCAGTTTTAAAAAAACAGAAAGACTTGTTTGATGAATATTTTGAAAAGAAGTCTTTATGTGTAATTTTTTTTTTAAATTAATTACTTTGATATGAGACTCAAAATTCTTTCATAATGATTGCTCGATATTTTGAGAGTAAATAATGAGTTATGATAATCGATGTATCATTATTTTTCATCTAATTGTTTTGTACAATGAACTGGCGACAAATTTGTAGTCCTCGCACTTGTAGGCATATTTAACTTTTGGTTCAATTATGACCACGGAGTGGAAGATCAGTGAGGGAAGAAGATGATGAGGAGTGAGAATAAAACTTTCATGTGTGATTTTGATTCAAAATAGTTTAATAACTTGTAACATAAACACACAAATGTGAAATATTGACATATGAAAGGTTAGATATTTTAGTGGTATAGAAATTTAAATGTCAAACATGATGAAATAGCAGATAAAATATTTAAATTGAGTATTCATTATGAGTATGCTTTTGTTTGCTAGTTATCTCAAAAACAAATGTGGCGTGAACGGGGTCAGTTGACAGCAGATCAACCTCTGGCGGAGAAAATCTGCGTGCCGTATCACGAGACCCATAACAGTAAAAATAGCCTCTTAGGCCATACACCAATACTCCTCAAAATACACTCAACTATATTCCAATAATTCAAGAGTTATTACAATACTCTTATCTGAAACACTTATTAAAATTTACAATTCTAATACATATTTATACCAAAAACCATCAAAGCAGCAAATTCGAGCTTTCTTGAAATCCAGCTCTAAAACTGAATCGTCTCCTCGAGCTTCACATGCTGAAATAATATTCCCTCGGCGGGGGTGAGCTAATGCCCTGATAGTGGAATTACCACTAAATGAGTTACTCCCCACCTAAGTGCATATGCAATGATCAGATTTAAACACACACTCAAGTAAATTCGATCCTACTTGAATGTCACAAATGCTACATTCCATGTCTCGAGTCCTCCTGACTCCCTCACTTGCCTAAGCCATGTATGAGAAAATACCTTTCTCGAAAACAAAGCTTGTTGTTCTTGAAAATACCTTTCTGGGGATTTTGGTAAAAATGCTGGGACTACCCTCCGAGGCGAATGTGTTGGAGAACTTCCCGAAATAGTCATGGTCCTCATACGAAATGATCTGTTGGACCGTCTCGACCCGTTCTCCCGGAAAATCATCCTGTGAAATTCCTTTCGCAACCATGTTCGTTTTTCAGAAAATTCATGTCTTGCACTCACACCTAATTTCTAGGTTACCCAATGCATATGAAATTGCATTATGCCATTTCAATAAAATTTATACAAATATATCAATGATGCATATATTCTCAAATTTACAATTACACCACATGTAATTCAACTTTGATCAACCAACTCCCCAAATTATCTCACTTGAGCCATACACAATATCATCCCCAATGGCCTACAAACACAATTACATTTTATATAATTATGTCATTGTGTTAACACATTAAAATCATGTGTGCTATCTATTTCCACCTGACTCAAGCCATTCAGATTAACAGTTTCATACCAAAACACACTTGGACATTTATGGTCCATTTCACCTGGCCCCAGGACTATTTTACGGAGTCCCCGAAACATATGATGCATATAAGGTTGTCGTAGAGGCGACCCACTCATCAACTATCGGTTCTACTTTGCGGAACCACGTCCTAGCCATTCCGGCCTCCTTACATGCAAAAACACAATTTATTACACAATTTACAACCTGAGCACCCAAAAGCAGTCCCTCTGTGCACGGCACGTCAAATGGGTCTCAAAAATTTCCACACTTCGGTTCCAAGATTTGGGACCGATCAAACGGCCACTCACGGCCTCAAACCAACACAAGCATCACAAAACACTTAAACAAGAGGTAAAAAAAATAGGATAAAACCCCTACCTCACGGAGTTTGTCGAAACTCCTAAAATGTCAGTGCCGCAGCGTTGCCTACGCGCGTAAAACAACTATTTCCTTCTTAACGCAGAAGAAATTACATTGGTCAGATTGGCCAGGAATCTTAGAAGGGCTCTCTATCTGCTCAGTTCGAAACTCAAGCCCACTTTGCATCACGTTTTCTCTGCTCCTTTTTGGCTCCTTTCATTGAGAAGGTCACAATTCATGTTTTTGTCTCATTCATTAACAAACTCCAAAATTCATATGTCCATGCTCCACTATTTTGACACATGGCTTAATCTAAGCCATCCATTTCATCCCCTCTCTAATCTTGTAACATGTGTCACAAGAGTAAATGTTATAGGTGACATTTGTCACATCATGTCATTTTTCATTGCGAATCATAGGTGCCTCGAAAAACATGCAAATTAGACTATCTCGGGTCGACGAAGTCAGCGTGGTAGCTAGATTTCGTGAGACGATTCCAACGGTGAAGTATGTTTTGTCATCCAAGATCTAGAAAAATTTTGGATTTTTACCGAAATTACGATTTTGCCATTTTTCGAGAAAATTCGATTTTCTTGGGGTTTCATGTGACACCCGAAGCAGGGTCCAGTTGACCACCGTCAGCACAAAACATTGTGTCTCTTATCATGAGACCCATACATAGTAAAATGACCCAATAGGGCCCATCATCCATACTCGTCCCATACGGTTACAAGACCATACATTTCTATAGATCTAGAGTTATTACATCACTCTAATCTAGAAACATATATTAAAAATAGGTCGTTCTAATGTATATATACAAAGAACAAGAATTAAGGCCCTGATGCGGCTGCTTCATAATCCCGACCTCTAAGGAATGCGATGCACTTTGTACACATCTGTACTGAAGGGGTCCCATGGGGAGTGAGCTAACGCCTAGTAGAGATAAATCCTATGAGGCCACTCCCGCTAGGTGCACATGCAAATGATCATTTCATAGTCAAACCAACAACCAATCCGTGCATACATGTTGTATTATCATGGAAAAAAAAAACTACATGCATGTATGAGACGACACTCTACATGCCCCATGTACCGGGTCAACCTCCGACCCCTGCCACCGATGCAAGTGCCCATTAAAATCAATACCGATCGATCCGGAAACTCCCATCATAGCGTGATCTATGATATTTATTTAAATCGTTTCGTGTCTTTTTAGACAACGAGACTTTTCGAGGTCTCAGCGAGGTCTCTTACACCCTCCAGGGAATTTTGAGCTTTCACTTGGAATTGGATCTGTTGTCTAACCAGGTTTTCAGGCTTTCACCTGAGGGGGGTATCTATCCCTACTTGCCGCTGGGCATTTCATTTTTCCATTTTAAGTTTTAACCTTTGTGGAACTCAATTGGACTTCGTCCATTCCCAAGCCCACGATTCAACACCAAGCGTAGTGCCAAATCGATACCATCTTACACTCTCATGTAATGTGAACATTTACCGCACACGATGCAATCTGATTTGTGCGTGCGCTCGAACCCGTGACCAATGTATGAAGACCTCTACATGGACATTCTACACGTATATTGTGTGCTATGAATACTCATTTCTAATGCACACAACATTTCATATATTTAGCATACATGCAGTCATGTTGATATTCCACACATTCAAATTAGTACATCACATAAGCATGCACTACATATTTTCTATCATTCATGTCAACATATCATTCAAGCATGTATTAACATAATTCCAATCATTACTTAGGCAAGTGCCTTAATTCATATTCCCGGGATGAGACATAGTATGTCAGTCATACAACCCAATGCATATAATTATTTCCATCTTTATCACACACATATCACATAATTTCACATATTAAACATGTTATTCAATTTTATGGAAATAATAACACATTAGCCATTCCCGGCCGTAAATCCGGCCATGTAGCGCCGGAAATATCTGGACTTAGTTGAGCTTGATTTTGTAATTACCACAAAACATCAACACGCAATTCCTGCTTTCGGGCCATATGCAGTCCCAAGCATTTCGATTACAAATGGTTTACCAGAAAACATAAGTTAGAAAACTGAAGCGGACCATTCATCCAACTCTCTCCGTGACCCAGCCCAATGTTCAGCTGACGCGTTGACGCGCCTTTAGTAAATTCCTAGACTCAACAAGATTTCTGTAGAGTTCAAGAACGCGCGAATCGGAGTTCGGACGAAAGTTATGGCGTCCCGAAGTTGGCGGCGATTCACAAGGGTGTCGCGAAATTTGGGCACACCCTCGTTTGCCGATACGCTGAGTTTGCCATCCTAAGTTCTGATGTTCGGTCTCGAACAATCCCAAAACCCCATAAAGCGGTCTTTGCTCCATCACCCCAATCCGCGAACAAACCCACACAACGCACAAATTAGCGGAAAATGGATGAAACGTGAAGCCATTACCGGCCCACGAAGTAAACTGTGATGTAGGAGAAACCTACCTCTTGTAGCGCGATTCGGGTTCTTTGCCATCGATTGCGCTCCTTTGCACTTAACCTCCTTCCTTTTCCTCTTTCTTTTTCCTCTCTTCTCTCTTTCTTCTTCTCTTTTCTTCTTTCCTTTCCTCCATTTTCCTCCCTTTCTCACTCACTTTCCTCACTTTTCTTCTCCTTTCCTCACTTCCCCTCTTTCCACTTCCCTCCTCTTCTCCTTGCCTGCTCCCATGGGTGCTGCCCTCTTGGTTGTGAGCAGCCCATTTGAACCTTATATAGGCATGGCAAGAGTCATGCATGTTGACACATGGCATGCCATGTGTCCACCTACATACATGCCTTGCCATGCATTTGTGACTGGCTTGCCATGTGTCCACTCCCATCTTATGTGTGTCACCACATGGTTCACCATGCCCTTCATCCACATATTTCGCCATGTGTGTCGTGACTCGCAACGTTTCCTCGAAATCGTGAAATTCGAGCTATCTCGGGTGTGGAGTCAAGTGGGTAGCTAATTTTCACGAGATAGTTCAACGGTGCAATCAGTTTTGTATTGAGATCTGAAAATCCCAACTTTTCTCCAGACTATTTCGGTAAATTACCGTTTTGCCCCCTTTTTATCTGAAAAATTTAAATTTAAAATTTCCATGGTTTACATTTCACACAAATCATTTATATCTTATAATCAACCACGTGTGTATTTTACTTAGATATGATTTTTTTTGTTTGCACACAATTTTGGTTAGCTTGTATATTTAATTGATGAAGGCAAATCAAATATCTCGATATATTGAGATTGATGAGTGTTATATTTCTTTATCGTCATTATTTTATTTAGTCATAAGATAAAATTATGGGGTTATGTTATTTTTATAACAACGAGAAGGTGTCGAATTTACAACTCAACTTGTTATATTAAATACGAAAATGGAAAATTGAACAAGTAACTAAATAAAATAAGAAGAATAAGATATTTATCGGTAAGAAACAATTATTATTGTGGTATATGTTTTCACTTAAAATTCAATTTCATAATATTCTTTTAATGATAATATATTAATTTAGAAATATTTAATGCAATTTAGACACCAACATTTTAGATTAAATGTTTACGATAATCAATCAATGTCAAGTTATTATAAGCAAAACCAATGAGTGTAAGATTTTTTACCTCAAACATACTCATATTTTGAAGACTTTAATCCATGTAAAGTAGTCATACCAATCAAAAATCTAGTTTAAGGTCATTTTAACCTCACATATAAAATCCAACCATTTAAGGATAGTAGTGGTAATAGGTGGGTTTTTTCCCGATTCACTTCTCTCGACTTTAATGGGACGTGTTTAGGTTTTTGCATCGAGTTTGAGGTCTTTTAACAAGTTTATGTTTTTTCCCAAACTTGAGGCAAATAGAGATTATTATTTTAATTCACATGCCTTATAAGCAAATTTTTAAAATGAAATTAATTTGATTTCTATTTTGTTGTTAATAATAATAATGATATTTTTTTTATAAAATGTTATACAAATTATAACATTTTAATCATTTGTAAAATGTGTCTTTTTTACTGTAACTAACAAAATTAAAAGTAATTAAAAAATAATGTTAAACTTTGATTTCCCATGCTCCTCGACCCATTTACTACCCCATATAATTTTCTAAATGAGATGGATATGAAATTTATTTTGAATAACGATTTCCAAATCTATCTTATTGTCATCCTTATGCAAGAGATACACATGATTATAATTAATATATTATTATAAGAAATAAAAATTTATATTTCATAAAAAATAGGCTAAAAATTGCAAAATAAATATATTTGAACATTATATAACATTATCTAGTCTAAGTTATTGATATAATACAAAAAATAAATCTTAATATTTATAGATTAAACATTGTGTTCTATGATAAATGAAATAATTGCCATATCTCTCAGTTTTAATATTTTTAGCAATAAAAATTCTTGATGACATATTTCGTTGCTAAAATATATATTTTTGTGCAAAAAAATTTGTGAGACCCCGGAAAATCCAGATTTCCCTGAAGGAGGGTAAAAGGGTAATTTCAGTCAAAATCCGGAATTTTTTTAGATCTCGGATGACGAAACGGATGGCATCGTTAGAATCGTCTCGTGAAATCTAGCTACCACGTCGAATTTCATTGGATTCCGAGGTGGTCGGGATTTCACGTTTTTCGAGGAGTGGGGTGTCGGATGATACATGGCAAGGTTAGGGGATGCCACATGGCACCCCAAGAGAATGACACTTGGCATTGAAGGGTGCAAATCTGATGCATGTGTGAGAAAAGTTCATGGCTCATATTAAGCGTATGAGTGATGTCATAAAGAGGAATTATGAAATAAAAGAAAAAGATGGAAAAAGGTAAGCCACACATTTGGCTTGAGGAAGGAGGGGAGGAAACTTCCTCCTTTTGACCCATACGGTCAATGCTCCAAAAAGGGGAGAGAAAGGCAAAGAGAAATGAGAAAATGGGGAGAAAATGAAAGAGGATGAGAAGAGAAATGAGATAAAGAAAGAAAGAAAAAGCAAAAGGAAAAGAATAAAAACAAAACTGAGAAAACGTGGAGAGGAAGAAAGGAAAAGGGAGATCTGAAGGTTTGTTCTCACATTTTTCCCCAGGAAGTGTGTCCTCCTTCTCTCTAGATTCGTGGCGATCCGACCCCGTCAGTTCTTCAGCGACAAGAAGGAGAGTTGTTCTACGAAAGGACAGCGTGTGGACTCGGTTTAAGGAGTTTCTGCAAACTCGGAAAGGTAGGAGTTTTTCTCCTAATTGCCTTACTTTTTATCTAAGGGTTATGTAATGGATAAGAGGGATTTGTTGAGAGGCACGGATGAGGTCGATTGTTTCGGTTCAAAGATTTGGGCAGTGAAGAAATCCACAGAGTATTTGAGCAGTCCGCGAGATTTGTTGGTGTGATTTGTGTGATGTGTGTTGTTGCCTTGAGAAAATAACATATTTGCGTGATTTGTGGGCAGTTCCAAGATGGACTTCCGGATTGTTCCTTAGCCCATGTGACCTAAGTTTATGTTATTATTGTAAAATGAATAACATGATTTATGGAACCAATTATGTTAATATATGCATGAGTGATATATTAGCATGTGTTATATGTTTGTGTGCCATAGCATTGCGCCCAGGTGGGAATGCTTAAGTAGGAAATTCCACTCACCCAGGCATTGCTCACCCGTCGCGAGATCCCCTTTTAGTGCGAAGGCGCATTTGGGGATGGGACTCATCCGGAGTTTTAGAGGCGAAGAAACGGCCAAGATGGCCTTATCTTGTATTTTCTGTTTTTTTGTAAAATTCTGGGCAAAAGACCCAGTTTTGTATAAATTGCAATAAAAAACAATTGTAAATGAATCCTCTTGGTATAAAATTTATATTAGGATTGTATGGAGTGGGCCCCTATTAGAACATTTTACACATGCACGTGCCTCACGACGTGGACTCTTGTAGATTTATGAGTTGTGGTTAGTCAACGGACACCCCGGGTTTGGGGCGTCACAAAATTTGTTGTTGAATGTCAAATGTTGTCACAAATTATTTTATGAATAATGTATTCACACAAATTTCTTATCAAAAATATAATTGGCGACAAAAATTGTATTTTTGTCTCTAGAACTATTGAATGTAATACATATTGAGACAATTTTTAAATTTTGTTGCTAATATAAATATTTAGCGACAAAATTTATTTTCCATATTAAAAATTCGTCACTAATTCTCTTTTTTTTTTGTAGCGTTTGTAATAATGGTGGGTTTGTGACAGTCTAAAGATCAAAGAAAAATACCCAGAGTAATACATCGAGAGGAATAAATCATGAGGTGGCTCATTATAGGTGATCTGATAGTTGAAGATTCTATTTACAAATAACTTAAACCTTTAGTACTGAGACATTGACAGGAAGAATCTTTAATGGCCACAGAGATTGAAGTTTTGAAATGATGTAATAAATTCTTGGATTTATTATTTGTTTAATAAAATATAAGTTCACTATTATTTATCCTTTTCCATTTATTATATCTTATAAGTGCTATTGCCTACATCTTTCGCATTGTATGTGACTCGAGTACCTTAAGAGTAGCACAAATGGTCATATCATGGTTTTGTAATGGTGCTTGTTCATTGTAGATTCATGGGTCTATATAACCTATTAGGGTGTAGCACCATCTCTAGTCAGAGGATGACTAGTCTTGGCATCAGATAAGGTTCTCATGGAGTATGCTAGTGTGTAAACTGTAGTTACTTGTAAATAGAAACTATAGTGGATCAAGACTCAAAGGCTATCAAATAGTCATGACTTCATGGAACTGCTTGTGCATCATCTCTTAACCTTCAAGATAATTATAAGTCTAGCACAAAGTTAGGGGTGACTTTGACCTATGGATGAGATAGTAAGATTCATCATATATTCCTTATGAATTGGGTCATTAGTGATAGAAGATAGTAACAAAATTTTTAATAAATGTACTATGATATTTATTAGATTGAGATATTATGTTCCCTCGAATAATCTTGAGAAGATATGTTCACAAAAACTATGACCATAGTAATTCCTTAAGCACTTGACATTATGTCTTTAATAACTAAGATATGTTGGTTGACCAATAATAGGAAGATTCATAATTAAAATATACTAGAGGTGGTCTTGAAAGGTCGAAATTTTTTAGCTTGTTAGGTATGGATGCCAATTCATGGGAAACTTAAACACGATGGATAGTGGAGTCCACGAGATCCGATACATTGGTATCTCGTATTAAAGATAATTTCCAGCATTCAATTAGCCAAGGATCATATTAACTCCGGTATGCAATTTGCCGGTATGAAATCTGCCAAGGATCATGATTCTCTACATGGGAAATGAAATCAAAATGGAAAACACTAGTGTTCTTATTTGAGACGCGTGTTGACCCTGTTTTACCATATTATTTCATGCCTTTTTGTATAATTCTTCTAGTTATAAAGGATGCAGGTGTAGTGAACTGTCATCACCCTTGAAAATTCGTTTATTTCATTCTTCATGAGGTATCGGAGTAGGTGAAATTCATGGCGAATCATGGGCTACTCTTAGCATCAAGCGTTCCATGTCGATGCTCAAGTCTCATCTCCATCAAACTAAACGCGTCAAACTACCTTTTATGGCCCTCGCAAGTTCTTCCCCTTATTCGAAGTCTCGGGTTAATTCATCATCTCCAAGATAAAAGGGATATATCATAGGAGATAATGGATACCGAAGGAGATGAGGCCAATGATCGGTTGATACAGACATGGTCTCACAACGATGGTCTACTTACCTCATGGCTTCTTAGACTCATGATGCTTTTATTGGATGGAATGGAGACTGCGTATGATGTCTGGAACTCTCTAGAAGAGAAGCTTCTATCCATGACCAAAGAAAAAGGAGGTTCAACTCACCAATAGACTTCGGGGGTTGAAGAAAGGTGCAAGATCTATTAATGAATATCTAAGAGAATTCAAAGGCATTTGTGATGCATTAGCTGTAGTTAGAAAACCTGTGAATTATCTAGATAAGATTTTTCAACTTGCTCAAGGCCTCGGAAATAAATATATGGATTTTAGAGTGGCAATGTTATCAAAGCCACCATATCCCTCATACAATCAGTTTGTTTTGGCTCTACAAGGGCATGAACAAATGGTTATGATAGAAAAGGAGGAGCATAAGGACTCAATGAATCAAGAGCAAGCTTATTTTACTCATCGAGGAGGGGCATGAAAGCCCAGGGTGGAAAATTTCATTCTAGAGTCGTGGCTTCACCCTGATAGGCCGATTCCATGTACTATTTATCAAAACATAGCGTTCATACCAAAAGCTGGAAACTTTAGAAACAACTTTGGTTATCAACCTCCATCATATGAAAGCTTCAAAAATCTTAAGGTACTCTCATACGCAAATTGTAATAAGGTTAACCGTGCGCGGATTGTTGGAACATATTTGACTATTCCCTATCAGAAGAAGATTCCTCAGCGATTGCTACTATGGCTCCTAAATGAAGAAGAAAAGGATCTTACCTATAGCCAGATACGGGTAACAACCCGTAACAAATAATCCAGGTAAAATGACTCGAATAGCTCCTTATAAAGGAAATGATGCAATATTTGTGGGAAATGGAGAAGCTTTAAGAATATTACACATTGGTGAAGCAAGACTGAAAACCAAACATAGAGATCTAAAGTTTAAAAATTTATTGGTTGTTCCTGAAATTAAGAAAAATTGTCCATTGGTGACTTACCTCGATAACTTATGCTCACATAGAATTCTCATCAACTGGTTTAAGGATCAGTTTCAGCAAGTGGTAGCAAGAGGGATTAGAAAGGGAGGTCTTTATGCTTTGAAGGATGATATGATTCAAGTTATGACAGCTACTAGATCAAGTAAGGCTTCATCAGAAGTGTGGCATCAACGTATGGGGCATCCACAAACAAAATCTATAAAGCTCCTAGAAAGAATTTCATTGAAGGTGTCTAGATGGATGAAATCAACATATGATTTAATAATCGATTGCTAGTTAGAAAATGTAAACTCCTATTTAGTTTAAGAAATAAAACTTCCAGCAAACCTCTTGATAAAATTCATTGTGACTTATGGGGGGCCTACGAGAATAATTCAATCCGGGGATGATGTATTTTATCTTGTGGATGATCATACTCGGTATGCTTGGCTCTACCCCTTAAAAGGAAATCATAATTTTTGAATATTTTTTGAGATTCAAAAGTCTTGTCGAAGCAATTTGAAAGGTGAATAAAAATTTTTCAGAGTGATGGAGGAGGTGAGTTCAAATCAATTGATTTTCATAATAATTTGAATGTGTGGAATTTTGCAGCAATTTGTATCAAGAACTCAAAATAGAATGGGGTCACGGAGGAGAAAGCATAGACACATTGTAGAAATGGGTCTAACAATGCCCTTCCATGCGAAACTACCTTTGAGTTTATAGGTGGGAACCATTCTCAGCGCTACATATCTCACCTTAGTAATTCAGTTGATTGTTGATTATGGAGAGTCATTTCTTTATGCTTTTCCATAAATATCCCAAACAAAGAAGCTTGAGAATATCTGGTTGCAAACATGGCCTCCGTGACGGAGTTGTGTGTATTCTTCACACACTCCAGCAGGTCCTAGTGCAACTACGGATGTAAGACAGAAATTTCGAATTTTGGAAAGAGGTAAAATCATGTTTCGATCAAAAATCAGAAATTTATTTTCTAGATCTCCCGGATGACAAAACGAGTTCGCGATTGGAATCGATCTCGTGAAATCTAGCTATACGTCGAATTTTGTCTAATTGGGACGGTCGGAGATTAGCACATTTTTGAGGCATGTTGTTTTAGGTCTTGCGTAAGCCGATTTTCAATGCGACGAAAGTCACAAATAACACATACTCATGTGCCATAAGTGGCATGAGTAGAGAAATGATGAAAATGGACAGCCAAGATAGTGCCGAATGTCAAAGCGGGAAAGAAGGACAAAATAAGTGCTGGAATTGTTTAAGTTAGAAAAAGACAAAACATAAATAGTGTTTGTCTCACATTGCAAAAGAAAAAACAAAAACGTGGGATAACCGAGAAAGATCTGAGAGCTTTGAAATCTTGATTCTAGAGAGAACATCGACTTCTCTCACAAATATCGGGTAATCAGCCGTCGAGAATTATTCGGAATGAAGGAAAGATGTTCTCTGTGACTTTGTGACTCTCCAGATTTTTAGGGAGTTTCGTCAAACTCCGAGAGGTAGGGGTTTCTCCCTACTTGGGCTTTATTCTTTATTTAAGTACTTTGTTAATGTTTTAGTTGAATGAGGCCGTGAGGGGCCGTTTGATCGGTCCCAAATCTTGGGACCGAATTGTTATAATTTTTGAAACCTCAAATGGATAGCTCGTGCAGTTCAGTTTGTTTGTGATGGGTATGTTGGAAATTATGTAATAAATGGTGCTTTAGTATGTATAGGGCCGGTAATGCGGTAGAGTCGGGTTCTAAAGTGAGCCAGAAGCGATTTGTGATTTTACGGGAATAGTAGCAGGGTTTCATTCCCCGAGATTAGTGTTCACAAATAAATTTTGTGATTAATGTGTTGGTCGATAATTCAAGTAAATTGCTGTCGTGTTTGATCATTAACCCATGCCATTTATTTTGATGTAGATGAAATCACGAAATTACATGACATGATTGTGTAATTAAATTTATGTGAATATATGCATGTTTATATATTTGCATGTGTTAGAGACTGTAATGGAATTGGCATCATGCATTCCATATGCACTGGGGCACCCTAGGATGATAGGAGTGAGTGCATGAGGTGAGTCTAGAGAAAATGATTTCGGAGGGTAGTCTAAAAATGATAATTATCGAAGGGTAGTCCATACTAAAAAAAAAGATCAATCATCGGAGATGGCCCAATTGATATACATCGGAGGGTAGTCCATAAATAATATCAATCGTGGGCAGTGATTAAATATATCTCCATCGGAGGGTTGTCCACAAACCACGACAAAAACTATCATTTGTCATGCCAAGCTTCAAAGAGCTCTTCCTAAATTGCTAACTAATTTATATATGATTGATAACTTTTCCTTCCAAGATTTGTATATGATCGAGGACCCGTGCAATTGGACATGATAGACACATATGCACGTGTGAATGCATAATTTTTCTATGTTTTAAGGATCAAGTAGCAGCATGGTCGAGAGAAATATTTTCAGATTGTATTATATATATATATATATTATATATATATATATATATATATATATATATATATCTTGATTAATACACAAGCTCATTGTTTATATATCATATTTTCACGAATTTTCTTTTTGCATTTCTCATTCTTACACTTGAAGTAGCTAGCTAATTATAAACAAAACATACACGCCTCTTTTGCATATGTCGCGTAACAGATTCAGATGCAAATTCTTATATTAAAGTTTGTTTAAAGAGTCTTGAATAACAATATAAGTGGTGAAGAAAGTGGGTATCCTCATGAGTGGTATTAATCTTGGCGTAAAGTCCTAACAATATTGTTGAATTATAAATTAAGGTAATACATATATATATCTTCTTTATATTGATCTTTATGGGTGAATTTATCTTTGCCAAATCTGAATAAGTGTGACTGTATAGTTGTCTTGATGTTTGCTGTAAATCTCTCTGATTTAATTACTATACTTATTCGATTAGTGTGGATTGATTGATGATTGATTGATTATTTGAGAAATTGGTGGAAAGTGGAGTTAATTTAGATTAGTGAAAAAAAAAGAAAAAGAATGAGATAGATATATATAACTTGCAGCGATAATAGTATCCACAGTTCACGGAAGCTTGTTATCGGCCAGATGTCAAAATCGTCTTCTTGTTTTGTGGATATAAGCGCATTGGAGGTAGGAAGGTGTTTGGTGGCGCGATAAAGCCATGGAAGCGACCATTGCGATCATCTGAAGAAAGAGGTGGGAATGTAAGTGTCATGGGAGAATGAATGGGAGAATGGAATGAAAGGAATGGAAGAAGGAGATATTGTATTTGGCCCTATAAGCTTGTTGGCAAAATAGAAAAGCCTTCTCGGCGAGCGTGTAGGAGTGCGTTGGAGTAGTGATCGGATCAAGCGGGGTCTTTGAAGAGAGAAGAAAGCTGACAAAAGCGGTGTTTAAGTGTGTATCGATCGAGGATCAGATGGGTGTGCACTATGCGATTAGCGGTGCTGACCTCCATCTCATCCTGTGGCCTTACCCGACACTTGTGGTCGGCTAAGGGTCACCTACGAATTTTGTAAAGTTTCAATAAATATAAATTAGGTCAGTCTTGCAGAGAAAGAGAACGAGAATTAGTGATGTGAACATGAGAGCTTGTGGGAGGTGAGCGGGGCCCCTTGAGGATAATCAGTGTGACCAGTTTGTCGTGCACCATCGGTAGTTCCTCTGTTGTCATCATCTTACTACGACCAAAGAACTTTAATACGTTCAACGAGCATGGTGGTGGTGAGCGCCATGGGCCGATCAAACTTGATGTTATCTCGCGTCATAATACCCTCTGACCAAATCCACGATTAATCCGTCCATTTCCCGTCCATTCATAATTCCGGTTTCTTATATATATATATATATATATATATATATATAATAATGTAAAACAAGCGAGAGAAGGCAGAGAAGAATGAATATTGTGGAGCTCGTCGTGCGGAAAGCCATGAGAAGACCAGTCGAGCATGGTGATGATGCGATTGGATGGAAGCTAGGACCTCGGCCTTCAAAGAATATGAAGTAGACTTGAAGCTGGCCGAGTCTGATGCGACTGGCGATTGATCAGCCTCAGTCTCCGTGCCGGTCGGATGCAGATCACGATACCCACTAGTGAATTATGGTAAATCGGATAAATCGGCCGAGGTTTGAGTTCGCGGTCGACTCGGTTAAAATTACAAGTGGTGAGTTTCATGAATCCAACCTTTCCATCACAATAAAAATGCAAAATATTGTCGGACAAACCAAAATTTCTCAGAAAACAAAAAATCTCCATGAATGCGAAATAAGATTCTTCTTTGAAGTGGGGATTGAAAAGAATTGTGACGTTTGGGTGTCACGCTACGTCAGTGAAGGTCGGGGATGGAGCGGTAGCCAGCCAGGGTGGATTAGTAATAAGTTGAGGCATTTGCAGCAGAGATGGGGAGATTTAGGGACAATGGAAGAACAATGACCATGGTATGAGATTTGAGATGGGGAAGAAGATATAGAGGCTGCATAGATGATGATGGAGAGGAGTAGATAGAAGAAAGCTTGATGCCATGACAACTGATACCTCGTTTTCTCAGAGGTGGGGGTACGAAAAATTGGGGGTGAGGCGAGGTTGTAATTCGGTGTGGTGGTGTAGGAGGGACGAGAGAGAGGGAGACAGGGGAGGAGAGAGAAGATGAGAGTTTAGAAAAACAAAAAAATATCTTTATTTTTAAATTTTATGCATTCTATGGAAAATAAATATAAAATATATTTGACAAAAATTAGTTTTACTTTTTAACATGATTTAGGATTTTAAAGTGCCCCAGATTATCATTTTAATAAATATAAATTTAATGGGTTTTATTTACATTGCTTGATTATTTTAAATTACATATTATTTATTAAATGTAAAAATGTATTATATTTTAAAAAAGATTTATAGTTATTTTAGAAAATTTAAATATTAAATAAGCAACTATATAAAATAAATAAATTTTTTCTTTTTATTTAAATGCTAGCATGAAATGATAAATAATTTTTAAAATTCTATCTCAATACACTTTTACACATTACATAGAAAAAATTATAATTACATATATATTTTAGCATGAAATGATAAATAATTTGTTTTATTAAATTTTAACTTACTTAATTATATATATATTTCTAATAATTTATATAAAATTTTAATAATTTTTAAATATTTTGAAATCATCTTATTTTGCGTATCGGTAGGCACGCGACCGTCGATCTCGGGGCCGGAGTGCAGTCGGTGTTCGATTATCATGACTTTGAACCATTTTCTCATGTCCAGGCCTCCCATCCCTTTTTTTTTTTTTTTTTTTTAAGTTGAGTAACTAAATAAAATGCAGAATATGCACCTTTCAAACAATCCCAACAAACAAATAAATAAATAAATAAGCAACATATATATCCAGTTTCAAGGAATTCCTCAGCTTCTTCTCCATTTGCTATCATCTTATTTGAAGCCATGTCTGAACCCACACTCATGCTCAATTATGTTTTTCATGACTGGCTATTAATTTCATGCAATTGAAATTATTATTTTTATATATATTTTATTATATTATCATAAATGATTTAAAAATTAATATCCCAATTTTTAATGATTTTGGATACGGGTTCAATTTATTTGAGCATCTATCATTTTCAATTGATGCACTTAATTCAATTTTGAAAAAGGACTCTTAAGGATTTAATTTGGATGTTTTATTTGAGCCTATATTGTTGATGTGCATAATTGGATATTATTCATATTTTTATTGTTTATGAATATCATTGAAAATTTATTTAGATATCTTGTGATCCGTGTGATTTAATCAATTGAGAGGTTAGCCCCTGACATCTCACGATTATGAAAAATAATACATTAATTTGTTTTTTAGGATACATATATATTGAGACATTTATTGTAATTAATTATACCTTATATGATCATTTATCATGAATTTTGTTATATTTAGTATGATTGATCAAGGCCGTAATATATTTCTTAATTTACCCACATAAATTGAGAAATTAAACATAATTTGATAGTTTGCCATATATTTAAATTAATTCAATTGAATTGAGACTTTGCCCACAAACAAGCCTTATGTCACTGAATTATTATATATATTTTACATTAGTAAATTATGATCCATTAGTCTAGCCTCAAATTTAAGCACTTATAAGCGTATAACATTACGACTATGCAACCTCTGAACCACTTTGATGTTAGAGTGTAATATTCTTGGGTAGTGGTAGCAATTATAGCATGGAAGGAGTGAATCATTCTTTATTTGGGATGGATGGACGGTGACTATGCCGCAAGGAGTGAACCTAAAGTTCTTTGAAACTAACACTAAATAAGAAAAGGTACTCCACAAATAGTGAGAGCGATCAAATCGCCTCAGCGTCATGTTCATAAAGACGAATATCTCTACTGGTATTTGTGGTTTAGTCGGGCAGCATACCAATGTTTGGGCATTGCTTGGGTTGTGCGAGCAATTCGCGCTTCGAGATAAAGCACTTGCCAGCACCTTAATCATGGTTTTTCTGTCTTAAGGCTCACTAATGTGAAGGTGTGCATGAGCACATCATGGAGATGAGGGCATGGCGTCAGCTGAAGACACTTGAGGTTGATATGTTTGAAACCTTCCTAGTAAACTACATTTTGAACACCAAACCGCAGCAATATGGACCCTTCAAAATCTCATAAAACACACATAAGGATAAATTGTAGATTAATGAACTATTGACCATGTGTGTTCAAGAGGAAGGGTGGCTGCTTATGGAACAAGGGGAAAGTGCGATGTTGGTCATTGAGGCGAAATACTAGAATCGGGAAGGGAATTAAGTAAATTAGAGTTAATAAGAAGGGAAAATCAAGGTACCGCTCCAAGGTGGAATGAAGAATCAGTGTTTCTTCCTATAAAAAGAAGAACACATGAAAGAGATTGTATTAAAATTTAAGAAATGGCTTGAAAATAAGTGAGTTCAATCTCATGTGTTTGTTATGAATCTAATATAGTTGTTGGGTCTACAATCCATATTTTGAATACCTTGCTTGGTATATGGGACTTGAGGCTTGTGGGGGAAGTGAGGCGAAATCATGCTATCTAGAAACAAGGTTGGCTCACATGTGGAATCCATTGGGACATGCAGTTTAGTCCTGGATAATGGCTATGTTTTGGATTTCGAGAGGACCTTTCATATAACAAGTTTCTCTAGAAATTTAATTTCAGTTTCAAGACTTGTACCCTTTGGGTATTCCTTAAAGTTTTTAGAATGTACCTTTAGTTTGTTTTATAAATATGAACTTAATTGTCTAATGATATTTTCTCTATTAATCTACAATGATACGATTTTGCATACTCATATTGGCAATAATCAATGGATTATGAATGAAGATTCCTTTATTTTGTGGCATCAGAGACTTGGACATATCTCCATGGATAGAATTTAGAGGTTAGTAAATGACAGAGTATTGAATACTCTGGATTTTACTAACTTTGACACTTGTATAGTCTTCATAAAGGGAAAGCAGACTAACAAATTCAAGAAAGGTGCTAAGAGGAATAATGACGTGTTAGAAATCATACATTCAGATAAATGTTGTCCTGACATGGAGGCTCATGGTCTAAAATACTTCATCTCTTTTATAGATGATTGCTATCGATATATGTATCTTTTTATGCTTCATAATAAAGATGAAGCCTTAGACGTCTTTAAGGTTTTTAAGGCGGAAGTAGAGAAACAATGCAGTAAGCAAATAAAGATTGTCATAACAGATAGAGGTGATGAATATTATGAAAGATACACCGATGATGGACAAGCACATGGTCCATTTGCTAAGTTCCTTCAAGAACATGGGATTGTTGCCCAATACACTATGCCTGGTTCTCCAGACCATAATGGTGTAGCAAAAAGGAGGAACATGACCTTATTAGACATGGTGCATAGCATGTTAAGTAGATTTTAGCTATCTAAATTCTTGTGGACTGAAGCTCTTAAAACGATTGCGAATATATAAACCCGGGTTCCAACTAAGGTTGTTGTAAAGACACCATTTGAGCTATTTAAGAGTTGGAAACCGAGCTTGAGACATGAACGTTTGGGGATGCCTATTTGAAGTATGAGTTTATAATCCATAAGAAAAGAAACTGGACCCAAGGACTATTAGTGGGTATTTTGTTGGATATGTCAAGAAGTCTAAGGGTTACAGGTTCTACTTTACATATCATAATCTTAGGTTTGTGGAATCAAGGAATGCTAAGTTCCTTGAGAATGACTTAGTTAATAGGAGTGATCTCTCTTCTGAAAGAGAACAACCTTCCACATAAAGTGAAAGATTGGTTATCATTCAAAACATCCATTAGGTTCAAATGGGTGTTGCACAATCAATCAATGAGGATCCACAAACAACCAATCAAGTAGTTCATGAAGTACCAGGCTTGGTTGAACAACTAGCTAGACAACATGGAAATGTTGAGCCAACATTAAGAAGATCTATAAGGGTAAGAAAATCAGCAATTCCAGATGACTATATTGTGTATCTACAAGAATTGGACAATGATATTGGAGATGAAAATGATCCGATAATGTTTTCACAAGCCATGAACTGCAAAGAAACTAATTTGTGGTTCAATGCATTGAAGGATGAGATTAATACTTCAAGGCATCTAATGGAGCTCGATTTTGTTGAGTCACCATGGGCCAAAGACCATTGAGTGTAAATGGGTTTATAAAACAAAGAAAGACTCATTGGGTAACATTGAGAGATATAAAGCAAGACTCGTAGACAAGGGATTCACTCAAAAGGAAGGAATCGGGACATAAGGAGACTTTTCTCAGATCTAAGAAAGATAATTTTGTATTAACTCTGGCATTGAAGGTAACATTTTGACTTTGAGTTGAAATAGATGAATGTGATACAACCTTGGGGAACTAGAGGAAGAGGTATACATGAAACAACTTAAAGGATTCTCCTCTAGTCAAGTTGAGCATTTGGTTTGCAAGCTTAAGAAATCCATCTATGGATTGAAAAAAGCTACCCGTCATTGATATTTGAAATTCCATGATGTGATATATTCCTTTGGATTTGAAGAGAGTGTCATGGACTGGTGCATATATTCTAGAAGGTTAGAAAAAGATTTGTTTCTTAATCGTATATGTAGATGATATTTTACTTATAACCAGTGATAGAGGTTTGATGCATGAGGTGAAACAATTTCTTTCTAAACATTTTGACATGAAAGATATGGGAAATGCATCTTATGTCATTGGCATATAGATCTTTAGAGACAGACATAAAGGTATTTTAGGTAGAAACATATAGCAAAACAATTCTGAAAAGATTTAAGATGAAAGATTGTTCACCAAGCGTTGCTCCCATTCTAGAAGGGGATAGGTTTAGTTTGAACCAATGTCCTAAGAATGACTTTGAAAGGGAGCAAATGAAAAACATCCCATATGCTTCAATTTTTGGTAGTATAATGTATATTCAAGTTTGTACCAGACTTGACATAGAATTTGTTGTTAAAATGTTGGGAAGATATCAGAGTAACCCAGGAATGGACCACTGGAGAGTTGCAAAGAAAGTCATAAGAAACCTTCAAGTAACGAAGGGATACATGCTTATGTACTGGCGAATAGACAATCTAGAGATGATTGGTTATTCTGATTCACACATTACTGTCTATGTTGATTCACGTAAATCAACATCAGGGTACATTTTCATGTTCGTTTCAAGTGGAGTCAGATCACAGAGAAGTGCGAAATAGACTTTGATAGCTACTTCCACTATGAAGGCTGAGTTTGTCTCTTGTTTTGAGACTACACCGCATGGTGTATGGATGAAGAGTTTCATTTATGTGCTTAGAATCATTGATTCTATATCTAGGCTACTGAAAATATTTTGTGACAATTTAGCTGCAATTTATCTAGCTAAAAACAATCAGAGCGGAAGTCGAAGTAAACACATTGACATTAAGTATTTATCCATAAGAGAACGTGTTAAGGACAAGACAGTGGTCATTGGACATGTTAACATTGAATCGATGATTGTTGATCCTTTTACTAAGGGCATGCCACTGTTAAAATTCAAAGATCATGTGAAACATATGGGCCTGGATCTTGCAATTTGATTTCATCATATAAATGAAACTTTATTTCAGTGATGATGTTTCTCATTATATTTTGTGTACATATTCAGTTTTTGGTTTGAGAAATGTTATTAAAGTATGGACGAAGAATAAACATAGGGTTTATTTAGTAAGATATGCAGGTGATTATTATAAAACATGACACATTGTAATACATGGAAAATAATACTCACTTTAGAGGACCTATCGCTATGATTCGTGTATCTCGTTTTTGTTGTGGGGTATGTTAGTGTATATGGACCAAGTGGGAGAATGTAGGTAATTTGTGGTGCCCTCGCCTTCTGATGAGTCTTAAACTCATCTATTTTTAATCCATTTTTTTGGCTTGTTTTTAGTATTTTTAGAGCTATTTTATTGCCAAATTATGGAATATTTACCAAACTTGTGTTTACAGGCTTTAATTCAAAAAGGAGAAAAATCTAGCAAGAAAGAAGAGAAAAACAGCATTTGCAGTAGTCTATGTCGCGACAGGATTTCTCAGTCGTGACAAACTTCCAAGAAATTACCAAAGAAACCGAGTCGCAACAACATTTTCTGTGTCGTAACACCATGATCTGATTGTTGACAATTGAGCTAGGTCGCGACAGAGAATGGGAAAAACATATGCACGTTAGCTGGGAACAAGATAGTTTGTGGGTTATGATATACGCGGAACTGGCGCGTAATATCCGTCATGATGCATCCTCTCGTCACGACATCGATCACAACATGGAAAAGTTTATTGAGACAGAAAAGATGCTGGAGAAGAAAACTAAGCGTGACAAAGGGTGCTTAATGGATGAACTGACCTGGTTGCAACAAGGAGAGACAATGTTGCGACATATCGTTTCAAAGAGTGCTTTCATGTCAAGATAGATCTTCAAGTCGCGATAATAAATCACGTAATTACGCATAAGACCACCGTGACAAGAAATACGGTCGCGACAAGAAGACAGCGAAAGAAGAAAGGTGTCGCGACCGTAAAACTAGGTCACAGCAGTGATGTCAGATACGTATTAAGTGTTGTCACGACATAACATATTGGGGTCGCGACATGCAAAACATCCCCAACACAAAAGTCTAGGTTACAACATAAAAAAAAAAAAAATGAAACTACAACAAGGAAACAGTCTAAGTGGCGACAGAACTCGTCATGAGACTTTGGGTCACGAATCGAGATGACAATAATGCTAGATGCTTTGCAACAAGAACCGTAACATAAATGTCAGCTTAATAAGAAAAGTCATCACGACACCTCAATTTGAAGAAGGTACCACAAAGACCGTCGCGACCAAGAAAACACTATCGGTAACTGAAACTAAGGAAGAATATGAAAACTCAGTCGCGGACACCAACTCTGCGTGAGCCGCACTAAAACTCGGCGTCGTGACACGGTGAATGATGTCATACATTCATGTTCGAGGAATAAATGCATCATCGTTTGATAAAGAAAACTCACGCGACAGAAAGTTATCATACTGGTTAAAGAAAATGTAGCAACAAAAATATGTTGTCGCAACTCAAGCAAGAATGAGTACAAGATCTTCAAGTCATAACAGATGACTGCATAATTGGAACAAGGACCTGCAACAAAGAACACAAAACTCTGTTGCGACATAACTTTCAAGTCGCGACTGAGAAGACAACCTGGGCCTAAAATTTTGGGATTCATAAAAGAAGCATTGAAGTTAGGGCCCAAACTTTTAGGGCTCTATAAATAGAAACGATCATGAAGCGAGGCCGCCAACAAGAACAACGAACTGCACAATCTTTGGGAGCCGAGGACTCATTCAGATTGTATTTTCTTTTCTTTTATTTTTCTTATTTTCTTTCATAGATTAATAAGAAGGTGAAATTTTGATTTGTTAATGGATCTGAAACAGTGATTTGTTCATAAGTTTTGAAGTTGAAATTTAATTTTGCAATGCATTTACAATTACTGTTTGAATTCAATGAACTCCAGACAAATGCTGGAACTCATTTCTTCAGTTGATTGCAAGCATAGTGAGAATTTTTCCCCCCGACAAGATTTCAATGTATGTTGTAATCCAGCTGAGAACATAACTTCATCGAAAGATTGATGTTAGTTATGGTCTTTTCAGCAAAATGAGAATAAAATTTCCCGAGTCAGACTTCGAAATATCAATGCAGGTTGTTTCGACATTAATTTGCTCCCAATTTTAAGAGGGGCTTATACCCAAGGAAAGGACTAGTTGTTTACTTTGATTTCTAGATATGTCTGAAAGGACACAGATGAGACTCCTAAGAATCTATATCAGTTACTGGGGTATGTTAGACTAATATTGAAGAACTAATGAGCTCGAAAGGTTTCAGATAAATCCTCAATTTGATCATGGTTTGAGATCAATGAGTGGATATATCAATTTAATCAATTAGAGAGTTTCGGTCTCGAAGAATGATCTGATCCGTGTTAAGATGAGATCTAATCAAGGAAAGAAAACTCTTTCAGATCTTAAGTGGATTTAGACATCATTCTTGTCAGAGAAATTGCGAATGCCTCATTTCGGTATAAGAAATCTCGCAATACGAAATGGGTATGAAGTACGGGAAAGAAAACAACCGTATCTATGGTAAATTCTATTTACAAAGAATCGACAATCACTTCAGAATGAACAATTTAACCTCTACTTATGAAAAGTATGAGTTACAGGAGAATCCAAACTATACTACCTTACCTCGACAAATTCATATTCCAACTCAGGGAAAAATAGAATGAGAATAGATTTAGAATCGACAATTCTCTGACAAAGAGGAAATCCTAGTGTTTACTTCCAACAATAACTGGTTCACCCACTTACATTTGGGATTTAATTTTTCCTTTATATCAAATATGTGATCTCTAAAGGATTTAAATTTGTATTAAGTTACTAAATTTTCATCTAAACTAGACGCTCAAATAAGGTAGAACTTGGAGTGTTAAAGTAGTCAAGCTCTGAATTCCTTTCTTCAATCTACTGTGAACTATATCCTAATTTATAGATCCACTTTATTACTTGTACGACCTGTTCACTTGTAGTTTTTTTTAAGACCTAACTGATTCGTTTAGGCTAAGTAGGTGTTCGGAATCAACAAAATTTATATCCTAGATTCCTATCACGACGAGCAAAGCTACTCGCAAAGATAGTGGCTTTAGGGTCGAATACATTGTGGATGGGTTTTCGTGAGAGAAGATTACCGCATTGAAAATGGTGTTTTCTAGTCGATTTTTGTGGTTTGTGAAAAATGTTGTGTGGAAACGGTTGAAACTGAAATAAATGAAGTAAAAAAGTTAAGAGAGAATTCTTGAAGTCTCTACACCGGGCCTTATGGTTCTGTGTTAACCGACACGCTCCCGGTGTCTTTTTCTCACTACAGGGAGATCATGACATATAGTCATTTCCGAACCGGATCTTCAGCGTATTTTAAAACCTAAACCCAAGAAGTTTTCCTCTGAAAGACGGAATTTGATTTGGGCATAAATGTCCCAATCTGGGTGAGAACATATCTCAAAACCTACCCTACAAAGAACTAATAGGAGACAACTAACGGGGGGCATCGTGGATCTAGTGATAAGTATCCACTAAACCCAAAAAGTTTGCCAAATACACGTTAGAGAGAGCATGCCTAAGATATTTTAACCTAAGGTGAGAAGCAGGAGCACAAATACCCTTAAATGCATACATGAAAAGCATGAGAACATGCAAATTTTGGCTCAAAACTAACACCTAAAGGGCCTTCCCCTTAAAGGATGAGGGGGTTTTAGCCGAGCATCCCTTGATTTGTCATCATCAAGGGGATTTTGGCTACCAAGAAAATGCAAGAAAATAAGAGAAAGGGAGAGAAAATCACAAAACCAGTAGAGGGGAGGAAGCTTCGTGCCTCATTGATTGATGGACCGGGATTGTCAATATTTGAGCAAGACCGAGCTTATATAGTGCTCAAAAAGAAAGGGAAATTATGTAAGTGTGCTAATGAACCAAGATTATACGAAGGGCAAACTTGTATAAAAACCACAAAAGGCGGGTCAAAAAGGGAAGCCAACAAAGAGTAATAATAAAGGGAGTTAGCATGCGAAACTCTCGCAACCCGCTAAATTCTGCGGTGTTGAGAAATTCGCACCTACGAACAAGTAGGTTGCACAGAACCCCGCAAATTCCTAATCGAGCCTCTTCCTTCAGTATTTTTGCTCCAAATTTCCTATGATTCGATCATGCATCTTCGAATTCAGCTTGGGTTCAACTTGTTTGAATCGGATTGAAGATAATGAGGCATTTGACCTGCAAAACTACTAAAAATAGCTACAAAATGGGATCAGTAGCAAAGCTGGGACCCCAATGTATCAATTGAGTTATTAAAGTTGATTAGCAAGCACAAAAGTGTTTGAAACCTACATTATACAAAATAAAATAGTTAATCGTTTTTTGGTACTAATCACTAACTAAATCTTTAAATTAGTTCAGTGATAAAACAATTCTTCTTACGAGCATACAGCATATGGTCTTAACAAGTTTTTAGCGCCGTTGCTGGGGATTAGATAATAATCCTTTGATAATGGTGATTTAAAATTTGTACATAGCATTTGGTCTTAACAAGTTTTTGGCGCCGTTGTCGGGATAGAAATAATTTAAAAATCAATATTCTGACAAAAAAGAGAAATGCTAATTTGGACATTTTTCTTTGTTTTACAAAATTTTTAAAATCAACAAAAATAGCTTTTAATGTATGATATCAATAAGCACGATCTGTGGAGCTTAATAATATACAAATTTGTTATCAATCGACTCTATTTAATCCTCGTTGTGTTTCCACTTTCAGAAGGTATTAAAATGCATAGAAAATCAAAAGCAAGAACTCGCCTCTGGGATACGTAAATTAAAAAGAACCTTGAAAAATCGAGTGCTACCAGCACAAGATAGAAGTATGGCTAATCAAATAGAAAGATTGCGCACTATTTCGTAGTTGTTAAGAAACAGAGAGACAATAGAGGCCTAACACAATGGAGGAATTTTCGAGGCCCGTCATCCAAGAAGATTGCTCACGCAGACAACCCCTATTGAAGCAACAATTTTAAGTCGGGGCTGCCTTGACATAAATCTGCTCAAAGAAGACTAGCTCAATGGCCACCCTTCTAAAGATCCAAATGAGCACTTGGGGAGATTTATGAGGATGGAAAAAACTATGAAACTGAATGGAGTTAGACCAGATGTAATCAAGCTTCAACTCTTTCCATTTTCATTGAGAGACGTGGCAGCCACATGGTTCGACCACCGCCGCCAGATCGCTGAATACTTAAAGAACTGAAGCATTCATGAAAGGTGTTTTTCCCTCCAAATTCTCACCGCTAAGAGAAGAGGAGAAATCACTGTGTTCAAGCAAGGGGAGGATGAGAGTCTCTACACTACATGGGAGAGATTCAAGAGATTGCCACCTATGCATGGGATAGATCTGACAAGACAGATGGACATTTTCTACCATGCCATGAATTATACCCCGCCGCATAACGAGGGCCAGCGGGCATAGAATTAGGACCAAGCATCCCACTGGGCCACCCGACAGTAATGGGGCCAGCCCCGCCCCAGATCCCTCCCATACCACCAATACGCAGGTCCTGGGCCATTGTGCCCAACATGGATTCGATTGATAGGGAGGCCCATACTGCCACAAACTAGATTTCACTAATAACACGGCGTAATATCTTTAAGAGACGCCCTATCAAGTCCTATTATAGCGGGAAGCCGAAGCAAGAAAGAACGCTTAGTTGAATATCTCCCGATAATAAGGAGGTGATTATTCCAAATAAACTCCTTGACTAATCCATTGCTAAATCTAAGGAAGACTACGTGAGGAAACCAATCCTCCAAAGGGAAGGACCCCGAATCATCGTCCAAATTGGATAAAGACCCATTACAAATACAAGGTCGCTCCAACACTGAAAGGTACGCCAAAACTAAGCAAGGAGGACACTCTCTCTCCCTTCTCTCAGACGAGATCTGACTTAGGCATCGGAGCGGTCCCGGGCGAAGCCCTCGCCGGCCCCTCTTCCTTTTGTTTTCTCCTGCAGGAACGGGCCGCATTCCGACCCGGGCCGACTAGCATCACAGATTCCTCTCCCAAATTTGCCGATCAGCGTCCATTGGTCCGCCCCATCACGCTCGCTCGTGAATTCGACCGACCGCGCTCCAAATTCCCGGGCCCGGCGGAAAAGGCATCATCACATACACCATGGGAACATAGCCTTCATAAATATAATCGATTTCGCCATCGATGGTATCGACACCGAACAATAAGCAGAGCAACACTAATCCTACGAGGATGCCGCACCCGCCAGAGATGCACAAGAGCTACCAGGCCGCCAGGCAATCCAGTTAACGCAAACGAGGCGGGAAGCACTCCGCCTCGCCAATCCGCTTGATAGGAAATAGGAATAACTCACTGTATTAAATACAACACTTCGAGAAGCAGGCTGACATCTGGCACCAACACTTCAAACACGGCGAACAACACCACAATGGCAGATTCCGCTCCAAACCGCAGGCGGAACCCATCTCGGATGGGCCCACAACCGGCTTCCCGCAGCGGAATGAGCGGAATCTGATGCCACCACGATGGACTCGCTTATGATCACCTAACCACGACCACAGAGAGGCGGCGAGCAGTTTAGACTCTAATGAGGGATGACACGCGCGGTGAGGTGGGAAGTGAAGGGCACCCCCTGACACATGGATACTCAGATTAACAGAACAGCACCTTCACCCCCGAGGCGCGAGCTACCTGGCCCCGGCCAAATCTGTGATGGCTCATTTAGAAGACCATGGCTGCAAGGATCCAGATCATCTCAATACCTATAAGAATCAGATGGAGTTGCATGGGTATCCAGACCCTGTCCGGTGCAGGGCGTTCGCCACCACCTTAAAAGGCCCTAGCTTATGGCCTGTCTGTAATCCCCTTCAACGATTTCTTCATTCGTGAGAGTTATCAACGCTCGCCTCCCACTCATCTGGGCTAGACATACGTGAATGAAGCTACCATCCGTTAACCATCAAACAGAACACAGAAAATTTCAAGTCTTACGCATAACCCGCTTAATGTCAATCCCCGAAGATAGATGTACTGACGTAGTGCCTGGGTTGTCACTCGCCTTCATTACTGGCTGGGGGTGCGTACCAAAGACTCCGATGTTTTCTACTTCCCAAAGAACCTCAAGCTAACATGGCCGAGGTCTCCGCTAAAGCGTAAAATACATAAACGGAGAGAGGCCTCCCGTCAGCGCTAGCTGAGAGCTCTTCCGCTAGCAAGGACAAAAAGGCGACGGAGAAGCGACGGGGACGGAGCCCCAGGAGGCAAGGCGACCAGAATCAATCTCCGAGGGCAGAGCAGGAACGATCCCCTAAAAGACAAAGGAGCCTGGGGACCGCCGGCCCTGCCACCGCCCTCGAGACGACAGATGCTACCGCTACGCCGCTTCACTCCCTAATGTACCAGCACGCAAGTTCTACATGAGGTGGAATGAAGCAGGTTCCTAAGATGGCCAGCGCGGGAGAGTCGGAGAATCCGTACGGAGATAACACCAGTATTGGAGTTCCATAGGGACTATGGACGCCAGCAGATCTTGTATTCAATTGGGGAGAGATGGGAGTATAATCTGGCGCGGATCTACGGCGTTTCATATCTCTAGAGTCAATCTCAAGACGGAGTCGGAATCGAACCGGGCCACAGCTCGGTATACCGCCTCGGGGCAGCGGCCAATGACCCCCAGAAATCCGTGATCTCGGGGATTTGTGGGGAGAATCAAGTTAGACCGAAAGGCCCTTGCGCAGCATAGATCAACAGAACGGGGAAGTATAGTCAGTATCTGAATGCCGCCCAGGTCGGCCTACTATCACATTCTCGACTCAGACTTGGAAGGGTGTCGGCACCAGCGGCGACCGGTGAATTCGTGCAGTGTGGCAAACACAGCGGAAGGTCCATCGGGTCTGTAGACATAGCGGAGACTCGGCAGAAACATCATTCGTCGGCTTTTCGACAAAATAGAGATTGGGAGAGAAAAGAGCTGCCTAGAGAACACATCGACACCGTCTCGGAGTGGGTTTGAGAGAAAAGGTGTGCCTGTGGGATGATCAAGCCCCGGTGCTAACCTTGGGGGCCTTGCAGCAACAACGCCCAAACAAGGTTCTCGTAGTGGGCCTTGTCCGGCTATAACATGTTCTTTGGCGGGGCCTCAGCGCGATAAAGCCGTCCCTCAGCATATCACACGGTAATCAAATTCGACGGTGCGCGGTGTTGGGGAGGTTAGGAATCGGTGAATGGCACGAGGAATGCTACTTGTCATAAAACGAAAATGTTCGACAATGTAAGCATGGTGAGCTTGATATGCGTGAAGTGTTCACTCGGCCGACCCTCGAGAAGAAATTTGGAACCAGTAACATTGGATAGTGACGAGCATGCTTGCCTATGTGGCTCTCAAATTAAGCGAAGGCCTCAAGGCCTCACACCCGATTTTAAGCGGAAACGGGGACATCTTCGCATGGAAACGGTGACATGAGTGGCATTACCGCGATCATATTTCATAAACTAGCATGCGACCCATGCTGGCCAGGTTAGAGAGCGCAGAATTTCGCACCAGGATAGACAAAGGCCATCGAAGAAGTGAAAACCACTCGGCGAGCGATCAGGAGTAGAATACCCCGAGTGGTTGGCCAATGTTGTGCTAATCCAACGAAAGCAAATGGCAGACGGCGGCTCTGTGATTTCAGATATAAACAAAGCATGCCCCGGACAGTTTCCCTGCCCGGATCGACCTTATCGTAGATGCCACAGCAGGCTTTGACTGTTAGCTTCATGGGCGCCCTATAGGTTATAACCGGGATAGCATGGACCCCGGTGACCCGGGGAGAAGACGTCATTCGTCGACTACCTGAGGACCCTCTTTGTTATCGGGTAATGCCATTTGGAGCTCAGAATGCGAGGCGACTGCGAGGTTAGTGAACCGGATGTTCAGAAGCAGGATAGGTACAACGATGGAGGTATACATGCGACGACATCTTCAGGTAAAGAAATTTGCCTTCTGATAGGTATCCACATGTCCCACGCCTCTCAGGCGTTCGGATCTGAGGATTATAACATGAAAGGCTGAATCGGCGAAATCACGCCTTCGGCGTGTCAGCGAAGAGGCCATGGGGCTTCATAGTCAACCACGAGAATTGAAGCAAATGGATAAAATAAAAGCATTTGCTTGACATGCCATCGCCATGGGGGATAAAGGAAATCTGACGATTAGCAGGGAGGATGTGACTGGGCGATTAGTGTCAGGCAAGTAATGAATCTGACCTTTCTTCCAGGGATTTTGAAGAAAGCCTTTCCAATGGGATGAAATGTGAAGCGTTTGTAACCTTGAAAACATATGACTCGCCACCCGAATTACAGTGAGCCAGATGAAGGAGAACTCACATTGTGTTGGCCAGTGTTCAGTTTTTCAACTTCAGCCTTGTGCTTGTAAATGAGCGAGATCTGACGCCCGTTCTCTGCGGTCAGCCACGAGGGGCGAGAGGTATCAGAAAATGGAAAAGTTAATACTAATCTGGTGGCCATGACTCTTAGATCCTTATTTCCAGTCACACCATAGAAGTCGACCAAGATACCATGAAGGCCCAGTGTTGCATAAACCAGGAGGTCTCTGGGAGGTTGATGAAATGGGCCATATTTGTGGTCGACCTCCGGGTACAGTTTGAAAACAACCATAAAGGACGGATCTAATGGGTTCATCATGGAATTAGCCGAGTGGGGAAGCAATCGAGACGTGATCAAGGGCGACCTTCACATGTGGAGCTTTACGTGGATGGAGCCTCGATCACCTTGAGGAAGCGGGCGGAGAAACTAATCGACCTCACCGGAGGATGAGCATTGATGCGCACTCGGGTTTGGGTTCCACGCCTCCCGACAACTGGCGAATCTGAGGCCGTAATATGAGACCTCAATCTCGCTCATTCGTTAGAGGTCGATCGGCCCTAGAGATCCGTAGCGGTCCCAGTAGTGGTGGACGGATCGAGAAGACACATACAAGGCGAAAGGGAAGATGATCCTATATCTCATGATGACAGCTTATTAAAAAGTTTATATCGAGTTCGAGAGATCAAGTATGTCCCAGGCAGATGCCGAGTCAGGCAGCTTTGTGGCCCAGCTCTGACCTGCGGGAAGACATTGGGGATCGGCACGTCGAATACCTGTGAAACCCTCAGTGATGACCCTTCACCTGATAGTAGTCGCGATGAGATCCAGTACATTTGGATGGACCCTATTTGGGGTTACATTAATGTGAAACGGACGACCCGAAGAGCGGCGAGATAAGAGTGAGATGCGCCGAGGTTTGCAATCCATGAGGGAAGCCTCTGTGAGGGATTCTTCACACCGCTTCCTCGCATCGTGGGAGACCAGTAAATCGTGCTAAGAGGGTGCACGAGAGGAATGTGGGAACCATATCGAGACTCGAACATTGGTAGGAAAATTTTGAGCGGGGATATTATTATTGGCGTACTCGAAGGTGCTACCAACTGGTCGAAAGATCTGAGAATCTGCCCGAGGCTCTGTTAAAAACCTCCACGCCTCAATGAGCCTCACAATCAATCATTACAGCTATTGATGGGGTTAGACATATTAGAGCCTAACCCATTACAAGCGAAGGCAATGTAAATTTATAATGCAGTAGATTATTTACTTGAGTGAGTGAGGCGAGCCACATATACAATCCATGAAGCAGAAGATCACCCAACCGTAATAGCGGCAATCCATATACGGTCGGCGTCAAGAGGCCACTGATCTGATAATGGAAAGCAGGTTTGATCTTGCTTGAGGGCCGAGAGTTTGTGCTAGAGCTCGGGATTAAAAATTACTATTCGTCACCGGCTCTTACAGTCGAATGGAGCGGTAGAAGTCACCGTAGAACCCTCGAGGCGCCTTGAAAGCGAGCTAAAGGATCTGAAAGGAAGTTGGTTGAATACCTCCCGCAGTACTATGGGCCTACGAGACCAAACCACGAGTCGGCAACTCGGGAGACCCCATTTGCTAGCTGGAGCAGAGCGGTGGCGATTGAGGTTGGAATAAAATCTCCTAGAGTCGAGTTAGCATCGGAGGAAGCGAAAATGTGAGCCTGGCACTGAATTTGGAACTCTTGGATGAAAAGCGAAGATGTTCAACGAGGCGCTAGAAGGAATTACTAAGGAAGGCTGACCGACCTCCTGACAGAGAGTGGCAAGAGACACATGTCGAAGTTTGGTCTTAAAATACACCGCGGGAAGAATCAGCCAGCATGGGGCGGGTTCTGTTTGCGGGAGGGGTCATGCATAATGGCACAGGGGTGGAGTGGGACAGGGCAACTATGAAACCCGAGACGGAGGAGGAAAAATCCTCTGACATACATGGGCGGGCACTGAGCGATTCTATCAATAGGCATCAGGTTACATCCAACAAAACCGGGCCGGTATCATGTAGCCCAGTCGAAGCACCTTGAGCACATTTAGTATCTCAAACAGTCAGAATGTAAAGAAGCATACACAGAGAAAGATTCGCAGAAATAAAAGTCTGTATTCCCAGGCTCGTCATTCAATTACAGTGGTAGTGTCTTGAAAGCGTGCGATCTGAAGCAATTCCTCATGATACTCGGTCTGGCGGTACAAAAAAAAAAAAAAAAAATGAAAAAACAAAGGAGAGAGACAAAGGGAAGAACATAATAAAGAAGACAGAAGGAGGAGAAGAGGGAGAAAAGATGGGGACGGAGGAAAGAAGAAAGAAGCGGATGAGAAAATTTTGTGGAGATAGAAAGAAGAAAAGAAAGAAAAGAGGAGGTATAGCAGGGAGGAAGGAAGAAGAAGAGCGAGGTGAGGCGAGGACACACCAGCCCCGCCCCTTAGGACTCATTCCTAGCGAAGGTAGGGAATAACATGTACTCCATGAGAGCTAGGGAAAACATATGCTCCCGCACGGGAGAGTCGAAGCGAGTCCCGGAGGCGTTGAAGACCCCCGACTAAGGCGTGAGACATGAGGCATCCATCTTCTACAAACTTCGTCAGCCCGGTGTAGACGAAATCTTGAGCGTAAGGTGCGAAGCGCGGAACCCTATTTATAGAAAGCATCAGAAGGCACGAACATGGGCTGTTCCCATCGAGATCAGCATTAAAGCATTGCTTTGTCGCGAGACCTGGCTTGGCTCCTCGTAAGTGCCTCTTGAAGCGGCGTCTCTCCCCCGCAAGAGGAATACTCACAGCGGTCTTGAAGCGGACCCGCAGCGCCATAGGCCTGATTTGCTTGCTGACGAGCTCCATCTGTTGTCGAGCGAGCCCCTTCCGCATGCCAATGACGGGCTCTCCCTCGTTGTGACTCTCCCTTCAACCGCGAGCGACGAGCCTATTTAGCGGGCCAGGCCCTCGGCTGTACTTGAAGCGGGCGGGCTCCTCTCATTGTGGGCTCTCCCTTGACACGGGCGAGACGAGGCTCCTCTGTTCGCCAAGCGACGCCCGGCATGCCCAGCGAGCGGGCTCCTCCCTGGCCTTGGCTCTCCCTTGACTGCAGGCGGTAGCTCCCTACATTCGTGAGGCGAGCACTTCTACGTACTTCGGGCTCCTTAGGTCATTGGCGAGCTCTCCCTTGACACGAGGCGAGCCGACTCCCTCTGTGCATTAGCGAGCCCTTCTACATGCTTAATGACGTGCTCTTCCCTCGTTGGCAAGCTCCCTTGGCACCTGAATGGTGGCTCCAGCTATTGCTCGGGGCGAGCCCTCATTGCATATGACGGGCTCCTCCACGCTCACCTTAGCGAGCTCTCCCTCCAACCTGGTGGCGAGCTCCCTGTCATCAGACGACCCTCCTCACGTATCAGCAGCGGGCTCCTCACCATTGGCCGAGCTCTCCCTTGGCCACGGGCGAGGCAGGCTCATTATTGCTCCGGGCAGGCCCTGGGCAGCTACTTGAGCAGGCGGGCTCCTCCTGCAAACTCTGCCAGCGGAGCTCTCCTCGGCCTGGTGCCAGGCTCCTCTGTCAAGACAAGCCCTCCCTGCAGCCCATCAGGCGGGCTCCTCTCTCGTGATCGGCTCTCCCTTGGCCACCTTTGAGGCAGGCTCCTCTGCTATCAGGCAGGCCCTCCTGTACATCGACGGGCTGGGCTCTTCCTCCGCCTGAAAATCTCATTGTGAGCTCTCCATGTACGGGCGGGACAGGCTCCCGCTATTTATCGGGGCCAGGCCTTCGTGTGCTTCAGCGGATGGGCTCCTCCTCGCAATCTCATTGAGCTCTCCGCCCGGCCGGTGACGATCATGCTACGGGCCAGGCCCTCCAGCAGTACTTTGGCTTGGCGGGCTCCCCCTAGTCTCATTAATGACTCTCCCTTCAACACGGGCGAGCGAGCTCCACTCTTTATCAGGGTGACCCTCCCACTTTATGCCGCCCCAGCAGACGGGCTCCTCTCTCATTGAGCTCTCCATGACACGGGCGGTGAATCCCTCGTCATTGGCAGGCCATTCTACATGCCGGGCTGCTACCTCATTGTGAGCTCCTTCAACGGTGACGGAAGCCTCTATTCTACATCAAAGCAGGCCCTCCTCTGTACATGTGACGGGCTCCTCCTCTGAATCTGTTGTGGCTCTCCGCCTTGGTGAGGCCAGGCTCCCACGCTATTTTATCGGGCTGAGCCTTCCATCTACGCCCGAAGCAGGCCGGGCTCCTCCCTCGGAAATCTCATTGAGCTCTCCTTCAGCACGGGTAGGCGACTCCACTATTTATCGGGGGCCAGGCCCTCCACGTCGCCCAAGCGGGGCGGGCTCCTCCTACCGTCTCATTGTGAGCTCTCGCCGACCGGGCAGGCGAGCTCCTGCATTCCTTCAAGCAGGCCGCCAGTTGTACTTGACGGATGGATTCCTCCTCATTGTGAGATCTCCCTTCAACACGGGCGGGCCAGAGCTCCTCTATTCATCAAGCAGGCCCTTCTCGGTACTTCAACGGCGGGCTCCTCTCTCGTTGGCAGGCTCTCAGCCCGACACGGAGCGACGGGCCCGACCCTATTGCTCCGGGGTAGGCCCTCCCTTTGTGCTGCGGGCGACCACTCCCTCTGACTCCCCTTGGCCAGCGAGCTCTCCTTCAGCCCGGGTGCGGGCTCCTCACATTTATCAGGCAGGCCCTCTACGTACATCAATAAATGGATAAGTATCACGAAATTTCAACGATGCGGTTCAAAGTACTAGATCGATAACTCGGGTTATACGTTTCGGGAAAAGGCCAAAGATGGCTCGGTAGAACCTGTTTCAAAATAAGCATTTGTTGAAAGGGCTACCACAGGACACCGGGCCCAGTGTGAAAGGGGAGGTTGAAAAAAAAAAAAAAAAAAAAGCATAAGTGAATTTAAGTTCGTCGGAAAGGCAGTGAGAGAGATCTCGATGGTAAGCGGGATCTGGAATAGATTCATATCAGAAGACCCCTCGGCCTCCTCGTCGCTAGGGGTCAAAATTGAAATCTAGATGCAGGTATGCCGACGACATACGGTGGCAGGCCGCGAAGCCTTTGGGCACAGATCTCGCCGGGTGTTTGATACCTCGTCCCTGCGAGCAGCCGTCTTTGACTTCGCGATGAAGATGCGCTCGCGAGCCATTACATTCATGTTTCGGCGGTCTTGATAAATTTGCGACGGAAGACTCACGATGGCGTATCAACCGCGCCTTGCCCTGCCTCGCGTGAGCAATTTGAGTTGTTTTCCTTGGCTTTCAGCCACCGTGCCGTGCAGCTCCATTCGAAAGATCTCGTTGCTCTCGAGAGATGGCAGTTCCTCCTAACTGTTGGAGCTCATCTGACCGGACTTCAGCCTCTCGAGTCTCATTCAAATCATTTTAGTCTGACTGAGTTCTCCGAACCTCCGAGCTCGCCTCGACCTTCGTGGCCTTTCGGGCCTCGTTCTCTCTATTCTCTTGCGACACGGCGGAGTAAGTATGCCTAAGTTCGGACTTAAATGGCTCTGTTCTTGATCAGCTAGAAACAATCCGCCATGACTGCGTCAGCTCAGTCAAAGTAGTCCCTTTGTATACCTAAATTCGATCCTTGCATATTTCTCATTCGGTTTTGGCTTTTTCGGCGAAGCCCTTCAAATGAGTAAGCGACCTTCCGACAAACACGAATTAGGACTCGTACGAGCGGACGGAGATTTAACCGATTATAAACTGACGTCCACGAAAACGGTAGCCTCCTCTGGCCGGCAACTCGCGATTTCTCGTATCGAATCGTGAGGATGGATGAAAGCGGCTGCCGTAATTCAACATTAGATAGCGAGAGAATCTTTGACCCGTCAGCCTTCGATTTGCTCTCTTTTCTCCTCGACTGGTTCTTCGGAGATGACTTGGCGAGAGTGCGAAGGAGTATTCAATACGATTATAAGCAAAGGTGTCCAGCGGTGGTCATTACCGCGCTTATAGGATTCCCGCTCTGCGATGGGGTACCGGAAGAGGAGCGAGCAAAGAACCCGGGGATCGATAGCAGGGACAAGGACCGCTCGGGCCTTTGGATGAGGGAACTCGAAGGAATTTCTAATCTCTGAACTTTGTTGCAGACTGGCTGATCCCTCTTGGGTGAATCTGTTCTCCTCCTCTTTGCACTCCGAGGTTTTCGAGATATCCCTTCGGATGAGCTAAGATCCTCGGGTAGACTATTGCATGTGGTGAAAGAAAGCTCAGGGTAGAAGAAGGCGAAGGCCCTAAAGGCGGAAATTTGGCGGACTTGGACGGACTGGGGACATCAGGCATATGGCTGCGTAGGAGCGCGAGGCATTCGATCAACGCAAAGCGACAGTCATCTTCTCGAAACTCGAGACGGGCATCTGAAAATATAAGGAAACCTAAAATTCAGGAGTATTCAACCGGCGGAATGAATGAAACCAAAGGTAAGGATGATACTCATGAAGATCAGGGCATCCACGTTCGGGTGCGCTGATGTGCCTATCTAAGTTGTACTCCCGGTTGGAGCCGTGATAAAGAAATGTCGAATTTTCCATGTCTATGAAGAAGGAAGGTCAAAGGAAATCACCCAGGGAACTCCGGGGCGTCAGGGAAATAAATAAGAAGCCCTCGTGGTGATCGGATTAAAAGATGCGAGAAGTAAGCACATTAGGGACGCGAGTCCTGTCTCTAAAGGAGCCGGCAAACCCTAAAATGCCCCGACCATTAGGGGCCGGTTGGGAAGAAGCGAATCACGAAAGTCTTTGAGAAAGAACTTGTTTGATGAAAGTGCGATGGAAAGCAGGCGGATTGTAGCGACCTCGAAAAAACATATCATTAAGACCGCAGGTAACCTCTTGAGTCAAATTAGGGATCTCCCGAACACCGGCGGTGTCGGCTCGTAGTAGATTCATCTGAGGCCTTGTCTGGGTTACGCCTTCCGCGGAGTGTCGAGCGAGTCTAAGATGGTCAGGCCCCAGGGTATTTTTATCAGTTTATCTTCCTTTTCCCTTACACAAAGGGAAGGGAGGTGCCTCCGGGCGGGTTGAGGCGAGCAGTACCAAACAGCGGAAAGGCCCTCGCATCGTGAGCCAGGCATCAACGGAATCTTGACGTGCGCAAGAGAATGTTTGGGACCCGTGATGTAACCAAAACAAAATCCAATGAGCCACCAGGGCCTCGTCGTATCAATCGAAAAGCAAAGGCCAGGCGGGGATACCACGGGCGGGAATAAAAAACGGAAAGGGACCCATTAGCGAGCAGATAGAAAAATCGAGCAAAAACACGAAAGCGCCAAATAAATAGAAGGTTAAGAGACTAGAAGGCGAAACTAAAGAGGTCAGCGAAGAGGCGGTAGCGGACCCGAGTCGTATTAATAACGGCTAATGGCAGCGACCGGGGCTGTCGAATAGACACGTGGAAATGGCAATCGGCGAGGGCAATTGTTGCCTTGCAGTCGTACCACAAGGGTGGGAGCCCAGGCGATGAGGTATAGGGTGGGCCAGTATCCGGCTCGTCGGCTTGATCGACGATAGAGTGAGGCCGCCGTATCCTCCACCTTGACCAGCACAGGTCAGGCTCATTGGAGCGAACATGGTTGGACGGGATAGGAAGGCCCATACTCGGCCAGTCAAACTAGATTTCTACGATAGCAGACGGTGATATTCCTTAAGAGGCGTCTGTCAAGTCTATTGGGAAGGGGAAGCGAGTAAAGAGCAGGTTAGTTGAATATCTCACAGATAAGGAAGGAGGATTATTCCAAATAAGCTCCCTTTGACTAATCCATTCTTGAATCTAAGGAAGCTACGTGAGAAACCAATCCTCGAAGGAAGGACCGAATCATCGTCAGGTGGATAAAGACCCATTCTGTCTGAGTCGCTCGACACTAAGGTACGTAAGCCCAAGCAAGGACTTTCTCCGCACCTCTCGGACGAGATCGGCAGGCATCGGGCTGGTCAGGGCGAAGCCCTCGCGGCCCCTCTTCCTTTTGTTTCTCCTGCTTGAGGCAGGCATTAGGCCAGTGGACTAGCATTGCGTATTCCTCTCGGCCAGCGTCAGGCGTCCTTCGGTCGGCCCCTTGGTTGTCTTGGCTCGGCCAGTAATGACCAGCTCCGGCCAGTTCTGGTGAGGCATCATCGGAGGCATCTTCTTCGTGGGGTTTAAAGAAGTGCGGAGGCAAGGCGAGTTATTGAAGACCTTGCGAATGCAGCTCTGAGACTCCATCAAAATCTTCGACGACAACGGAATGAAGGGAAATGGTCGATTGGATTGGATAGAACTACAGCCATAGATGAAGCTAGTCTTGGTAATGAACAAGTTGATATGTGAGAGGAGGATGCACCTTGCACATGAAGTTGGAGCGTGAAGAAAGAAGGAAGAATAGTCTTGAAGGGTATAAGGAAGAAGAGCATAAGGAAGAAAGAGCCCTACCAAGTAGAAACAAAGTATGAATGAAGCGGAAAGTTACCACTTGAGCCCTAACCTTAACATGCACACCTTTATAGTCCGGCCTTTAGAAACCATGAAGCTTTTCCTATGGTGGGGAAGCTGAGGTCCTAGACATGGACGGAACTACATCGAACATATTCAGCACGGGTTTATTGATAACAGCCTGCTTGTGGCCCGACGAAATAGGAATGATATAGGAGAGTATCAGGCGAGAAAAAGAACTGGAGCAACTAAAGATCGAGTCATACAATTAAGACGAGAAAAACAAAAGGATTACGAGATGTGCATAGAAAAAATTTGTGGAACTTGAGAATTTCCAAGAATAACAAGCTGTGTTCAAAAAAATATCAATCTTTACATTGAGAAACTTGGAACTCAGTAGAATGGTATTTTAACCTTCACGAAAAGAAAAACCAAGAAATACAATTTCCCGGCTTAATATGAGGTCAATCCTAAATATCTCACACCAACTGGAATGAGAGGTAGTTATGGATTGCAAGGAAGCAAGAAATTGTAGGACAAAGCATGCATGGAGACTGAATCAATGAAGAAAAGCTTTCGAGCTAGAGGGAAGCGGCAAAAGAATCTTTGAAAGAAGACAAAGTACAACAAATGTCTAAGCTAGGACCGATAAGGCGACGGCTTCTTGGGAAGGCCTGACAATAGTTTTTCTTAATCTTTTTAATAATTTTAATAGTTTGAGTAGTTCAATTGAATTTTGTGTTTGAGGTTGTAGTTTAAATATGTCAGTAATTTTATTTTCAGTTTGTTCATTTTCAGGTGAATGAAGAAAAATTCAAGAAGAATTTCATTAGACAGAAGAGTATCTCAAATTAAATAATTAACTACAAAGGGGGGGGAGTATTTCTCATTCCCTAAACTTATTTTGAATGATAATACATATATTAAGTTTTGGGGAGTTTGCTGCCAATTACTTGAATGCTATGTTGATGTGTTTTAATGAGATAGTTGTTCATGATTGAATTGATGATTTGTTGTTCATGCAAACTTCACAATGCTAAAGTGAAATATTTGGCGGGTTGTGAAGATGGTCATTGAGTTGGAAGGCAGTTTAAAGTTGCGAAAAATTGGGGAAACAATCCTTTGTTGCGACAAAGAAATTTGTGTCGCGAAATTGTTTTATGAGTAAGGAAAAAATTTGTTCTGACAAAAGAAATTTAATGGTTAAGACAATTCATAACAAAATTAGGTCACGACGTTAAAAGTTAGGTCGCGACATAACTCACTGAAATATAATGTCATGACACTGTTTTTCCTATTGCGACAATAATTTTTGAAACTAAAGTAAATGGCAGCAAACGGTGTAGATAAGTCTTCCAACCGGTGTCGACCACTTTTTCAGACAAAAACCAATCTCTATCCCGCCGGCCGAGGGAATTTTCTTGATTCAGGCGGATTAATCATTAGGCAATTGTTGAGTCAATGACATGTGTCGCAAACAAAATTTTCAAATGTAAGGACTATTCATTGTTCTTTATAAACCTAAAGTATGTGGCGACATGAAATTTTAAATAATAAAGGCCCGGAGCGAAAATATTAATTTTGAAGTCACAAAAATAATTAAGCGGCTAAATTGAAGCTATTATTTGTGACCTAATCATTTATTGTCGCGACCCACGAGGATAGACATTCATTTATTAGAGCCATCAGCGAAGCTCTCCAGCGAAAAACCATCCGCTTCCCATTGTTCATATCACTCACACTCTCATCAAAAATCTCACTTTTCTCTCATCTCACTCCTTGAAAACCCTAGACTTCAGAGACCTTAAACCTAAATCGAATTAAGCAGTCGCGAACCCCGAGCTTAGTTCAAACCTCAACGAGATGATGGAAAATACCTGGTAGTGAAGAGGAGGTCATCTGAACCTCGAGTAAAATTCTTCAGTAAGCGAATCGGAGGTGCAGGATGAGGTACAAAACCCTGCTCAGAAAGACAAAAAGAAGAAAAGAGCTTAAACAAGTAGAACTGAGCAAGCTAAAGAAGCAAAAGAAAATGAAGCTTTCATTTCAGATGAAGCTTACTCCTTCTGGAAAGAGAATCTGAGCGATAAAGGTTTTAATGGAGAAAGGGGGTTCAGTACTTTCATCTCACCGTTTGCAAAGATCATCGAAAGAGGGAGTTGGAACACGTGCGAAGTAAACCACTTGGTTATCTTTGCGTGGTTAGGGAGTTCTACTCAGTATGATGAACATGAAGAGAAAATGCGAGTGTATCTTCGGAGGAGTATGGGTCCCATGGGACGAGAAAAGGATTAAGATCCTGCAAATCGGGATCACAAAAATGGGTAAAAATACTGGTAGTCAAGAAGGCAACCATGAAAATAGTGGATTTCTTTATTGTGGGAAGGGTAAATGGAACCTCAATGAAAAAAATCCTCATAGAATTCATTTCCCAGAGACTCATGCAGCGAAAAGCTAAGGAGTACGGTTTTTTTATTTCATAACTTACATTATAATTCCTATAAACGTCTTTGCATAATAAGGGAGAGATAAAAGCCATCATCTTATATACCCCTTATTGAAGGGTTATAAGTTTGATGTGAGGAAATAGTGAAACACATCTATCAAAACCTTCCCTGAGATTGTGAAGAGGGATGATCCCCATCAGTAACTATCACCAAGCTCATGTTCTAGGCAGATGCAAAGGAATATGGGCGAGAGGAGGAGAGACTTGTCCCTGGTTTCTCTTTACCTTGAGGTAGTCAAGGCCGAAAAGTAGAAAGGAAAGAAATGGAGATTGTGGAAGTTGCAGAGAAGCCTCAAGAAGAAGAAGAAGAACAAGTGGGGATGAAACAGAGAATTCGGAGGAATTATTTGCCGGGTGGAGAAAGAAATTCATAGCAAAATAAGTCTAGTATTTCAATCTCCTCCTCATGTAAGGGAAAACTTTTTTGAACCAATAGAGTACTCCAAGGGCAACACAGGAAATAAAGAAATCATGGAGATGCTAGTTTCTATGAAAAAGGAAATGGAGGAGAGAGAGAAGGAGTGGGAACAACAACAGAGAATAAGAGAAGAATTTACGGATCACCGAGACTTAGGAGAAGAGAGAGCAAGATAGAACCTTCTTGAAGGAAGAGGAATGGAAGGAAGAATGGAAAGGAGAAAAGAGTGGTTATGCAAAGATTGGACTCGAAAATATAGTCGCTGTATGATGAGCGACTAAAGGGATGAAATGTGAGCCTTTTTAGACAAAAGAGAAGAAAAGTTGGAAGGAAGTATGCTGCAGAAGGCAGAGGGGTTCAAGTATCTCTACAAAGAACAGTTCAAGGAATTTGGGAAGCTTGTGGAGAAGAGGGACAAGGAGCTAGAGATGGACAACAACTGTGGAATGAATGTCTAGATAAAGTGAATTCAAATTTAGTGAACACACACACTATGCTCATTGAACTTGAAGGAACCATGAATAACATAGGAATGAGGCAAGATGAATTGATCACTCAAGTGGAATACACCAATGATCATTGCCTCTTCAACAAGGAAGATCCTCCCGGAGAGAAACCAAACATCACAATCGACTTTCCTTTAAATCTTCAGCTAGTTTCAACCTTGAACCTCCTAACCTAAAAAATTCCCAAATCCTCACACAGAAGGAGATGATGAACCCACAGCTGACCTCTTTCTCTCTAAGCAAAAATTAGCAATCATCCCTCTTAATAAAAGTTCAACAAGAATTTTCTGAAATATTATGTGTCAAATTCTTTGTGTCTGCTGTTAATTGCTTAATATATTATATTTTTGTTTTGAATAAATGAATGAATCTGATGTGAAAAAGGAGTTGGCATGTTTGGGTTGAAATGAATAGATTACAATTGTTGGTGTGTTGTGTTGTTTTGAGCTGAATACATGATGAAATGAACTCTTTTACTTGACTAGAACAACACAACAACAAACCTCAGAACCAAACAAACCTTTGTAATTGAAATTGTGGTAGGCCTCAATAAATTGGAACATGAAGTTGCATGTGTAAGCTAAAATGAAGTTTAGGGTTCAAATTTAAGAAAATGTATTAAATAGACATCACAAATAAGACTTTTGAAACTGTTGTATAAATAATAAGGTCAGTGAAAGTCTTGAAAAACAGTGCACATGGTCAAAATGTTCCTTAAAAAATTGTAAAGGATCAGGTACATCTTCTGGGTTCAATCACAGTCAAACATTCTAAGGTCCTAGAACTTGTTAGATTATTAGTCAAGATGAAATTCTAGGCAATACCACTAACAGGAAGTGATATAGGCCATCCTTAGAAGTTTGAGCCTTTCAAGTATACCCTCAAAATATGCATAAGCATATACTCTAGTTCCAGATTTGAGCCAATTGTCTAGTTTCTTCATTTAAACAACAATTAGAAGCCTAAAACCCTTCTTTTATTCTAATCTTATAGTAAAGAACCCTTATTTGCCTGTGTTTTAACAAGAACTCAAAATACGTAAAAATGACAAGTTTGGGGGGAATGTTATTTTGATTTGAAAGGAAACACATAATGAAGGACGGAAAAGGAGTTGGAACAAATGAAGAATGGAAAGGAATGCGTAGATGAAGTCAAAATTGTAATTGTCAAATGGGATTAAGTTTGTCTCGGGCCTCTCTTGAACAATTAAGTTCTTAGGGGTGTTTCAACACCTAGTACCCTAATGCCAACTAGTATGGGAGCTGCTAACCCAAAGTTCTCTAAGAGTGGTAGAAAGCCTAAGAAGACAAGACATTGCACTAATCCTAAAAACCTTCGACAAGTAAAAGAAAAGCAAAAAAGGGACTTCTCTCTAAAAGATACCAAACTGAGAATATGCAGTATGATACATTAAGGACAAGTTTGGGGGAATATATTTTTCAAAAATTAGAAGAAAAGAAAATGATGCAGGATAGAGGCAAAGATACACACTTGAAGAAAGGAATCTGGGTAAATTGTTAGCCTAAATTCTTCACTTATCTACCCAATTACCCAAGCCAAAATCTACAAGCCTAAAAGACCAAATTGATCTTGAAGGTGGTACTTGCCTACATTAGTGGAGACTAATATGAAAAACAAGCATCTGGGACCTTGAAGAGCTAAAAGAAATTGCAAGCCATCGGTAGAGTCCTTACTTTCTCAAGATTATCTAATCCTGCCAAGGAGGAAAGGAAAGAAAACCATCACACACACAGAGATCAAGATTAATTGACTGAATTGATTATACTTCTGAATTCATTAGTTTGTTTGTGAAAATATTTGAAAATTTTTCTTAAGTCTGAACTAAAAACTAAATTTGAAATTTAGCTGCAACTGACTAGTTTCAATTTAAGTTGCAGATTTTCAGTGCAAAACAAAACAATGTCATTAAAAATAAAGCTAAATTATTTGAGGACTAACAAATCTTCATTTCTTTTCTTGGGGACAAGAAAAACTTTAAGTTTAGGGGAATTTGATGAGTCTTAAACTCATCTATTTATAATCCATTTTTTTGGCTTGTTTTTAGTATTTTCAGAGCTATTTTAATGCTAAATTATGGAATATTTACCAAACTTGTGTTTTGCAAGCTTTAATTCAAAAAGGAGAAAAATCTAGCAGAAAGAAGAGAAAACAAAGATTTGTAGTAGTCTATGTCATGCATGTGATTTCTGTCGCAAACACACTTCCAAGCAATTACCAAAGAAATCGAGTCTCAATAAATATTATCTCGTGTTAAAAGACTATTAATCTAATCTGTTGACAATTCGAGCCAGTCACGGCCAAAGATGTGAGGGTTGCGACAAAGAATGGGAAAATCATATGCACGCTACCGGGAACAAGATAGTTTGTGCTATGACATATCGCCGAACTCAAGGCGTAATATCCGCCGCGACATAATCCTCTTTGTCATGATTAATCGAATTTCTCGCAACATGAAAAAGTTTATCGAGACGTAAAGATGTCGAGAAGAAAAACCAGGTCACGACAAAGGGTGCTAATGGATGAACCACCTGGTTGTACCGCTGAGACAATGTTGTGACATACTTCAAGCTTAAAGAGTGTTTTGATGTCACGACAGAGATCTTCAGGTCGCGACACAGAAATCAATTGAACACAGAAAAGACCTGTCATGACAAGAAATATGGGTCGCGACAAGAAGACAGGCTGAAAGAAGAAAAGTTATGTCGCGACCAGAAAAACTAGGTCGCGACAGGAAAAGATGCTGCATACAGACAAATGTTGTCGCGGCATAACATATTGGGGTCGCGACATGCAAAACATCCCCAACACAAAAGTCTAGGTCACAACATCAAAAAAAATGAAACTACAACAAGGAAAAAGGCTAAGTGGTGACAGAACTCTATCGCGACAGACTGAAATCCAACTTGTAGAAGCTGCACTGAAACTGTGTTACGACATGGGTATCGATGTTGCGACATATATGTTTGAGGAATAAACAGAAAATTTTCGCGACAAAGGAAACTTTGTCATGACAGAGTTATCATACTGAAGGAAAGAAAAATGTCGCAACAAAATATCTTCATGACTTGGCAGAATAGTACAAGATCTTCCAAGTCAAATGACGACTATACACAAATGAGACTGCAACAAAGAACACAATGGCTACATAACTTCCCGAGGTCGCGATTGAAATGACACGGAGCTGATTTGAGATTCATAAAAGAAGCATTGAAGTTAGGGCCCCGAACTTTAGGGTTCTATAAATAGAAATGACTACGGGAAAGCAAAGCGGTCGATCGAGAACGGCAGACGAGAATACACAGGGGCGAGGACTCTTTTGTGTTGTATTTTCTTTTATTTTTATTTTTCTTATTTTCTTTTCGTAGATTAAGCGTTAATGAAATTTTGAACTGTTCACCGGATCTAAATAGTGATTTGTTGAAGTTTTGAAGTTGAAATTTAATGTTGCGGTCATTTACGATTCTTTGTTTGAATTCAATGAACTCTAGACAACAAAAGTGGAACCTCATTTCTTCGCTTGATTGCAATTACAGTGGAATTTTCCTTATCAGTATTTCAATGTATGCGTAATCAGAAGTTTTGAGAAAACTGACTTCGATTGGGAAGATCGATGTTAGTTATGATCTTTTAAAAATGAAGAAAATTTCCTGAGTTGAATTTTGAGTTTATTTGAATGGTGTTGTTCTTGATTATTAATTGTTCCCAATTTTAGTAGCTTATACCCATGAAAGGACTATTGTCTGGCTTTGATTTCCCGGAGGCCCTCTGAGTGACACAGAGATGGAGATTCTTGAGAGTCTAGATCAGTTACTTGGGGGTATGTTAGACTAATATTGAAGAACTAATGAGCTCTGAAAGGTTACTTAGATAAATCCTCAATTTGCTCATGGTTTGAGATTGGTTGAGTGATATATCAATTTAATCAATTTGAGAGCTCTCCTTGGTCTGAAAGAATGATCTTGATCTCGTGTTAGCATGAGATCTAATCAAGGAAAGAGAAAACTCTTTCAGATCTTAAGGATGAGACATCATTCTTGTTGTAGAAATCTTGTAGTTGCCTTGTCTTGGGAAGCAAGAAATTTGCAGTCATAAGAAATGGGTATGAAGTATTGGAAAAGAAAAACACCCAAATCTTACAGGACAAATTCTATTTTAAGTAATTGATTAGAATCATGTTTCGAGGAATGAACATGAACCTCTACTTAGTGAAAGTATGGTTAGAGGAGGAATCAAACTATACTACCTTACCTCTTGACAAATTCAGTTGACTGGGGAAAAATAGAATAGGGAAGGGATGCGAGGAATTGACAATTTCACAATAGTGAAATCCTAGTGTTTACTTCAAGCAATAATCTGGTTCAGTCCAGTTTACATTTAGGATTTAATTTTTTCCCTTTATATCAAATATAGGATTCTAGTGATTTAAATTTGTATTAAGTTACTAAAATTTTCAATCCCAAGTGGCGTTTAAATGAGTGTAGAACTTGAGTAGTTAGGGTAGTTGAAGTTTAAATTCCTTTCAATCTACGTAGAGCGATATTTGGACTTATAGATCCACTTTATTAGCATGCGACCTGTGCACTTGCAGTTTTTTAAGACCCTAACTAAATATTTAAATGAAAGTTCAGTAATAAAAAACAATTCTTCTTATGAGCATACAACATATGGTCTTATAGTTTTTAGCGCGGATTTAGAAGACCATGTAATAATCCTTTGATTATTGTGATTTAAAATTTGTACATAGTATTTGGTCTTAACACCTTCACCAAATCGTGGTCCATATATGATCACATACTGGAACACAACGATGGTGCATTTTGCTGCAACGACCTTTAGCAAAATGTGGTCTATACACGACCATATATACATGGAACATGTCAATGGTCATATGTGAGAAAACGTTTTTTCTATGTCAATGCTACGATTACCCATAGCATTCTCAACCGCCTTTATGATGGACAAAGGTCTATAAATGTTGAGCAAGAATTGTGGTCTATGAGTTCATCTCACCATCATACACCATCTGTGGGGTGAAAGGAGATCTTGGAAGGAAGCTGACAATTTGGTTTCTCGAATTTAATTGAAGAAGAAGCAATGACTTGAGGTAAGAATCATGATCTATTTATTCTGTTGCGTTTTGAATGCTTATTTAGAATAAAAAACATGAACAAATTGTATTTTTTTATTTGAAGGCAAAGCTTCTACGAACCCACACTCATGCTCAATTTATTTAGCTATTCTAATTGCATATTTGGAATATACTCGTATTGATCTTGGATTTGGTTTTTATTACATAAATCAGAAATCCCCTTTAAGTAATATCTGATAGTCTAATTTTTGTAAAGGAAAACAATATAATATAAGGAAAAAGTAATTTTAGATAATTTAGTTTTGAATAATAAAGTAATTTAATTTTTATAATTTATTTTCTGTTTGTTTTTCCTTTTCCAATTTGTATACTATGTTTTTTTCTAGACTTTATTTGTGTTATTTTTTTTTGTCAAATCATAGGTGTTCTAAACAGAATGCATTGCACACATAGAAAATGTCTTTAAGTCATACAATACTCAAACTATTCCAATATGAGTCGAGAGGGACTATAAGGATGGTAAAGTTCTATCACAAAACCCAGTTGTATTTCCCGGACTCGAACTCGAGACCACTAATTAAATTAGGAGATACCCCAACTATCTCACCTACAAGTTCGATGGTGAAATGTTATTTATTTCCATACGCTAATACACTGATGTTACATGTTGGGTACTAGTAAAGTATAGAAGGCATCTCTAAAACTATTAATTTTTGTTTTAAATTAAAAGAATGGCACACATGTACACTTAAAAAGTAGAGTTTTGGACATATTTAGTTTTTTTTTTTTGAAATTAAAAATTACTAAAATAGTTTGAAAATGAAAATAATGCCAAAACTAGTGCGTGAACAGTAATGCCGCAGTCAGTAATTGCGGCATTAACTTAAATTTTTCTTAAAATATTTATAATGCTACAGTCAGTTATTGTGGCATTGATTCTTTAAAAAAAAAGTCGATGGCGGTTAGTATTGTGGCGTGCTCTTTCTTTAGTTTGACGTTATTTTCATTTCAAAATTATTTTAGTAATTTTTTTTTCTAAAAAACCTAAATACTTCAAAGCCCTAAAAAGTAAGTATACTAGCCACTAGAAAAAAAATGTAGAAAAAAAAAATTTAAGAGCACTTTTCAGAGGCTAGGGCTAACACTTGGCAAAATAGGTTGCCTTGATTTTAGGTATCACTCCCCAAAATCCATCTCAATGATATGGATAGCGTCAAATTACTAAATTTTTACTTGGAGTACTAAAATAAAATTCTATAATCTTGAAATTTCAACTTTAATCTAATACAACAACCATAAAATATTTGTGGGAAACTTTACCTAGCTCACAATAAACCTTGGTTAATAAAACAAACAATATCGGCAATCAAGCGATCATAAGCAGCATGCGGAACTAAAGGGAAGAGAAAAAGAAATCGAAAAGGAATAAGCGACAAGAAGATTGTAAAAGGTTGAGTCTTATGAGGGAGTCATAATCTCCTTAAGCAGTTATTGTCTCATCACAATTAACTTGAAAATTTGTCGGATTGACGTGGGTCTCCCAAATCTGGCGACACTACAACACCTTGATACTACTTCAACGAACTGAAACTATGTTCAAACCTATCACCATACCAATAATGCTTAGACACAAAACTCACTTGATCCAACCTTTACACACATAGAAACTGAGAATAAGATTCGATCTTGAACATAGGAGAACTCTCATTTTATAAAGGAATAATGACACAGTGCGTCCAGTTTGTCCCTAGAATGAATGATTCATTTCTCATAATAGATAATTCATTTTCTTTGGAACAATGTTATTCAATTGATTTTCCAACAATTTCCCACATGAATGACATTCATGACCAAAACCTTAAGCAAAACTAAGTGATAGATTCATGATTTGAAACACGCATATGAGGAATAAGGTCCATTTGGCCATGGACATACACTTGGTTCTGTAAGAGTTTGAAAGGAATCGTGCCCTATTCAATTCCCTTTGAAGAGACCCACTTCACTCTTACATAGGTGATCTCCTAATTAAGAGCAATTCATATTCCTTTTTTTTTACTTTCTATCTCACAAAGAACATTTAAAGCAACACTTAACCTTCATTTTACTAGCATCACTGTTTTATCATAGGAATGTACATGGAAGATCCCCACAATGATAAGACCAAGTCTTCATAGTTTAGTTGTCCCTTTTGAACCTAGATCTTGGGGTCCCCAATCAATTAGGTTGGGTGTCCACTGAATCGACTTATTCTTTTATAGGCTTTAATCTCATTCCCTTCGAAGACTTTTCAACTAAATCTCTATTTAACCCTTTGGTTAGCGGATCCCGTGTTATTTTTGGATTTTACATAGTCTAAAGAGATAACCCCAGTCGCGAGTAGTTGTATGATGATATTGTGTCTATGACGAATATGTCTTGACATACCATTATACATAGTGTTTTGTGCTCTACCAATAGCAGATTAACTATTGCAGTGTATGCAAATTGGAGGCATATGTTTTAACCATATCAGAATATCCTCTAAGAAGTAGCATAACCATTTAGTCTCTTTATTTGTCAATGTTATAGAAGCCGGACTCCATTGTGGATATAGAAATAATCGTTTTTTTAGGATTTCCATGGGGCCACTCTATCCATCTAGTGTAAGCACATAACCACTATAGGATTTTGAGTCCTTAACATTTGATATCCAGTTTGTATCACTGTAACCTTCATGGATAGTAGGATATCTTGCATAGTGTAGCCCATAATCATGAGTAAATTGTAAGTACTTAAGTACTTTCATGATTCCTTGCCAATGCTTGACTTCAGGATTACTCGTATAACTACTTAGTTTACTAATCGAATAGGCTATGTCTGGTCTTGTACAACTCATTAGTTACATCAGACAACCTATTACTCTAGAGTATTCTACTTGAGAAACACTCTCTCCTTTATTCTTGAATAGATGTATTGTTACATCAACCGGTGTTCTAGCAATTTCAAAATTGTCTTTATCAAACTTTCCAAGAATATTATCAACATAACGTGACTAACTTAGAATGAGTCCAGATGACATTCTTAAGATTTTTATTCCTAATATAACATCAAGTCCCATGTGTTTCATGTGAAATCTTGAATTCAATATATTCTTAGTAGATATGATCATCTTATCATCACTGTCGACAATAAGCATACATTTGTCACATTCGTTGATTTTAAATCCTTGTGACATCATAACATTGTCAAATTTCTCATGACATCATAATAGACTTAGCTTCCCAAATTAAAGTGGCTCATTCGAGATAAGACATTTTTGGAGCCATATTTTTATATGCTTCTTCTGGTTAGGATGGGATTCCTTTCTTTGTACCAAATATACCTCTAAATGGGAATTGATAATGTTACACTTCAAATTTTATAAAATTACAAATGGTGTGTACGTTTCTAAATAATTATGGTATGATTTTTTTTTGCATTATTAGTTTAAGTGATTTCATATTTTTATGTTTAGTAAAATTAAAATGAAAAGAGTGTTTGAGCCCGGGTTTGAACCGGGGACCTCTAGTGTGTCAGACTAGCATGATAACCAACTACACCACCCAGACGTGATCCTCTTCCACACAGCAAATACATATATATAATACAACAACACTCTTAAGTTGAGTTGTAACGAGGTGACACCCTAACTCTTTATCCTGTTTAAAATAAATAAATGAGAAGGAATATGAGTTTTAAGCATTCAGAAATCCGAAATTTACAAATTTGTATATTAGGCACACCGCAAATGGGATTAAAGTGCATTAGAGTAGCCTCCATGTCTGGCAGGGCGCTCAGAAAGATGACACATCCATTGAATTATCTTCTTAACTGCCAATATAATATGGATATGAATAGGGGAGCGACTCAATTGCTTTAATTTTGTATTCCTAAGTTAGGCATTTGAATGTTGAGAGGTTAAGAAAAGGAACAGTGACGGTAGAAAGGGTGATTGAACCAAGCAAGAATTGCAATAAAAGACAATAAAAAAAATTGACTTGTAATGCAGTCAATTTTCTAATCGAGGAAACGATCCACGAAAAACTTCTTGGCCGCAGCATCCTCGATTTTATATTTTCGGTCTAGTGATTTCTATAGCTTCTTGGCTATTTTTTTATCTGAGTACACATTGTATAAAGAATCAATCAAATCATTCATGACATAGTTCATGCATAGAAAGTAAGGAATGCAGCATTGACATCTTTTTAAAGTTTAGTCCATTGAACTTCTCTACTTTTCTTCGGGTGAGACGAGAGATAGGCCTGATAAGTAGGCATCATTGACACTTGTGTTATAGTAGGGTTTCCCACTTGGACAGATGTAGATGGAACAACATTGTTGGAATCATAGTCCATTTTTTCTGCAAATTTGTAGAAAATGTGTCACTTTTCTATTCACAAAACCAATTATCATAATAACTGAAAATAACGTGTAAAGGAATATTCTCAAAAAAGACTAATGGAGTATAGAAACCCAGGCTAGAACCAGTCTCCTTAGACAGAATATTCAGTTCCCAAGAAAGATTGGAGGGGTCACAAATGGGTCCCGCAAGATCGAACTCCTTGGCGAACTTCTCTTTATCGTAATTTCCCATTTCCTAAGACCAAAAGGAATTGGCCTGAACTTCGAGAAAGAGTGTAGAGTTTATGCTTAGTAGGTGTTTGCACCTAGGAGAATTGAGAGGCCTGGCATGATCCGGTAATGGGTTAGGCCTAAGCTAAACACAGTGGATAAAGTATAAAAGAAGAGAGGCTAGATACATTTTACAAACCCATGCAGAAAGTCAGGGTATTTCTAAATTTGTACAAAAATTTGGAAGCCAAACAAAACATTATTAGAGGTAGCAGAGAAGTGGGGAGTTATGTTTTGATGTGGAATATTCTTGGGGAACAAGTCTCCATGATGAAGATGTGGAAGAATTCTTGAAGAGCAAGACTACATAATGGAGAGGGGAAGGAGTTCTTGAGGAACAAGCTCTCTTAATGGAAGACATGAGCAATTACTTCAGAAAGTGGAGAGAGTAGAAAAATATAGACTTGAGCAACAAGTCTTCTACGTCTATAAAAGGAGCAAAGAATGATGAAGCAAAGGACAACCAATCAACCAACAAACCAATCAATCAATCAATCAATCGAATCAATATCGATCGAAAATCTAGCTTTGACAACCTTTTGAAATTTGTTTAAAATCTGGTGTAGCGAGTTGGAAAATTTTCCATGATCTTATTTCATTCATTCGTAGTGAAATCCAATATTTTCTCTAGAAATTTAAGCATTTTGGTTGCATGTTCTATTTAAGTTTACCAAGTTTTCAAGCTGTCTAGTTTCCATAAATCAAATCCGATGTTTTGCTGACGGTTGTATTTTGGTTGCAAGTATTATTCAAATCTATCAACTTTTAGCACCATGTTATTTCATTTGTTCCTAAATTTATCTTGACGATTAATTCCTACCAAATTTTCATTCCTTTTATTTTCCACTTTGATTCATCAAGGAACACGAGGAACCTACATAGCTTGATTAGAGTTTGATCTTAATTCAATTCCAATTTGAAACACTTTAATTTCATGTACGCCCACATGCTTATATTTTATGTTTTATTGTGAGATTAAAAAATGACCACAACATATTTTTGGCACGCACGGTGGGACACATCTTTGTAAAACATCGTCTAATAGGACATATCTTTGCTGAAGATGGCACCAATGTTTTTTAGTAAGATATTAATATAGTCTTAGGACTCGAGATCGATGTTGTTGAGCTTGACATAGGATGAAATTGTTCAGCGGCCAGTGGAGCCAAAAGAAATCATTTCTCTAACAAATTTGATGATTTTGGGCATTGGCAAGAGAATTAGATCTTAATCATGAGTCTGTGTTGAATAGGCTAAGGTGGCCAAATGACCATGATCGAAATTCAATCGAGGCTGAGTTTGTGTAGAAGTGGCTCAACAAGCTGATCCCAAATTGAAACTTTTGGAGGCAACCTCGGGAGTTATGGGAGAAACAAGACAACATAAACAAAATGTTTCTTATGGACCTACTAGGAAACTATCGATGAACATGGAGGGAAGTACCTCGGGAATTTTCATTAAATTTGGTAAATTTCACCCTTTCGGATGTGCGAGTTATTGTCAGATTGAGTGTAACATGGGCATCTTAATGCATCCATATGATAACTCTTTAAATATCTTTCTCACACAGCCCTGACTACCTGACCTGGAATAATAATGAATCACTTCCCTTCTACTAAGGCTCGAGCGCAGTGCACCCACCCTTTGGAGTAGGTGTTAATAGGGATGACTCCAAATTTACCCAGTAACTTGTTATGTGGTCACCTCCACTGACCTTAGGAGTCACAAGTCTCTATTACACAAGTCTAGTATACATCTAATGTGTGAAGACTAAGGAATTCCTTGTGAAGGAGAAGTTCATCACTTTCCTTAGGATTTTATAACTTCCCGGTAAAGTGGAGCTTACGGGAAGAATTACATTGTAAGTATCCACAACCCACGGAATCATGATACTTAATGCTTGTGGAGTTTCAGAATATAATCGAAGCGGATCGATAAGGGGGAATATTGAAGTTCCATACCGAGAAAAGGAGGCATGGTGATTGATGAAGATCTGTGTTCCACCATTGACTTTAATCAACTTATATTCTTCTTGATTTGAAGGTAGTGTTGAAAAACAAGAATGATGGGATATTTTCTCCTAACACTAGGATAAGAAGGTATGGATTCTTAAACAAATATCGGTTCATAAAGATGAATTGACAACAAAAGAAGAATGTCTATAGCGAAGAAAAGGAAAAGAATGGAAGATATCATACCGTTTAAACGTAAGGAAATCAAGAAGGAGAAATCCTTTAGAGGAAAGAATGTTTCTCGAAAGAGAGTCATTTTTCAAAGAGAAAGAGGCATGAACACTTCAAGGAGGGAAAATACGCCTCATGTCCCTCCTCTTTGTCTTCCCTTGGACAAGAATGGCATGTGGTGCAGCATAAGAAATTTCCCCCAGCTCACGAACTAAAAAAGAAAAGTACGAGAGACAAAGAGCTATGGAGAAAAATGACTTCAGTGAAGTTCCCTAAGAAGCAGAAAGAAGACTAAGGAATCGAGAGAATTGAAGGCGAGGTAATGCCTAGTCAGAGAAAAACAAATTTAGGAAGAAATGCTATAGAGGATGCTAAGTCTATTTGCAATTTAAACAAAGAGATAGATCGAATTATTCTCATAAGTGCACGACTCTATTTTCTTTTAATTGTTCCTACTAGTTCTCTCTAACTGTGTTTCTTGAGTGAGGAATAAAGAAAAGCCTTGTAGAAGTGAAAGTGAAACAACCTACAATAGATGAAGGTCGTATGTACAAGGGTCACCATTGAGCCCTCTAAAGGAAGCAAGCCATAAAATGTGATACTTGAAAAACCTACTATGGAAATGACAAAAACACATTCAATGTCAAATCTCTGAGATCCACAGGAGGTTTATCAATTAGAAATACCTTAGAGTATTTTCTACTGCCATGGGAGATGTTGGGCATCACCCAAAAGAATTAGGCCAACTCTACGACCTTTAATGTGCGAAATTTGTTATTATATTTAGAGTCGAGTATGCTTTTTATACTATTTTCTCAATCACAGTTTTTCTTAGCATAATACCTATTGATCTATGTTTTGAGTCAAGAAGTAGGCTTTTTAGCCACTGTTTTCTCAAGCATTCAAGTTCTTTAGAATAGTACCTTGTTCTATGTTTTGAATAAACATATATCTAGTAGGCTTTTTAAGCCACTGTTTCTCAAATATATAAGCACTTGTTTAATATATCGGTGGCTTTTTTTAGCCCTTTATTTTTGGATCTTTCGATGTTGTACTGTACGATATACGTAGTATATGTTGTCAAAGAAATTATGTCCAAATGACGATTTTAAAAAAATAGAGTTACAACATCATTTACAAACATCATCAAAAGGTGAGCTTAGAGCCATCTTGATCCACTAATCTGATATCATGGATGTAAGTGTACATGTCTTTGATGTTTAGTGATTTTTAAGTAATTCATTCATTCACATATCAGCATCAGTGGGGCCCTAGTGCCACCTTGATCCCACTAATGCAATGTCATGGCTATAAAAATTATACGTGTGTTAGTGTTTAGTGATTTTCCATAACTCATTCCATACACATATCAATACACATCAAAGGTAGAGCTAATGGCGCAGTCGCTAATCTGTCCATGGTTGTAGTGTCGTGGCGGGTGTTGAGTGATTTTCCATTGTTCATTCCATAGGCGTTTAACATATCGAAAAAAGTTGGCCTAGATGCCACGCTTGATCCGTAATGTAATGTCATGGTTGTAGTGCACTGTGCGATTAGCCAGTGCTCCATGAGTCTCTAACAACAGTCAGTACATCTCGGGGAAGACATTTCCATTTTCCGCTTCCACAGTAAAATGGTAGGCCATTGGCCACCTATGAGGTTAGAAGGGGTTAAACTAGCCCAAGCAATCATTTGTCGTCATAGGCTATAGTAAAAGCAGTTGGATTACCGATGAAGATGGGATGGGGTGGAAGCCATTGGCCCCAGATAAAGAAGTTCCCTGGGAATCAAATCAGAGGATTCTGATTAAGGCGTAAGTTTAAATCTAAGGCTTAGCCCAGGAATGTTTAACATGATAGAAATCTATATGGCAAAAAACTATCTTTATGTCGTTTTCGCTGATAGACAAATCAAAATTCTTTGGCAATGGGCAACCTACAATCTGCCAAAGAAAAAAAAACTTTTTCAGGTGAAAGTTAACTCAACCCGAGGTTGTTGAAAATCATTCAGTATGCATTCGAAAATTTTGAAATAGGTAAACAACTTCAAGAAATTTTTTCGAATGTGTATTCATGAATATTTTCAAAGTGCACACCTAAGAAAATTTTTGTAACAAGCCGAACAACTTAAGAGAATTTTTTATAAGGGTGCACTCATGATTATTTTCACATTCTACACCCCCGAAAAGGTTCGAAACAGCCAAACGACTTCAAAGAATTTTTTCCAAGGTGTATTCATAGCTCTTTTCAGAGTCTGCACCTAAGAAATTTTTCGAAACAAGCCGAACAGCTTTAGAGAATTTTTTCCGAGGGTGTATTCATGATTATTTTCAAAATACACCCTAAAAAGTGTTCAAAACACCAAACCGGTTTCAAAGATTTGTTTTCGAAGGTGTATTCTCAACTCTCTTTAGAGCTTGCACCTAAGAAAATTTTCGTAATAAGCCAAACAGTTTCAAGGAATTTTTTCTAAGGGTCTACTCATGATTATTTTCAAAATATACACCCCAGGAAAAGATTCAAAATAGCCAAATGACTTCAAAGAATTTTTTTCGAAGGTGTATTTTTTACTCTTTTCAGAATTTGCACCTAAGAAAATTTTCGAAACAAGCCGAAAAGTTTCAAGGAATTTTTTAAAGGTGTATTCATGTCTGTTTTTCAAAATATACACCACAGAAAAGGTTTGAAACAACCAAACGACTTCAAAGAATTTTTTCGAAGCTATATTCTCGACTTTTTTAGAGTCTACACCTAAGAAAATTTCGAAACAAGTCGAGCAACTTCAGAGAATTTTTTCTAAGAGTGTACTTATGATTATTTTCAAAATATACACCGGAAAAGTTTTTTATAATGAAAAGCTTCAAAGATTTTTAAAAGATGTATTTCGATTGTTTCAAAATCACGCACCGCAGACGTTGAAACAACGAAGCGACTTGAAAAGATTTTTGAAGATGTATTATCGACTCTTTTTTCGAGTCACGCAGCTCGAAGAATTTTTGAAACAAGTAGAAAGCTGAGGAATTTTTCGAAGGGTGTACTCATGATTCTTTTCAAAATATAAACCCCAGAAAAGGTTTTAAATAGCCAAACGACTTCAAAGAATTTTTTCGAAGGTGTATTTTCGACTTTTTTCAGAGTTTACATCTAATAAAGTTTTTGTAACAAGTCGAAAAGCTTCAAGAAAATTTTTCAAAGGTTTGTTTTGGAAAATATACACCCAGAAAGTGTTTGAAAAAACCAAACGACTTCAAAAAAAATTTCAAAGGTGTATTCAAAACTCTATTCAGAGTTTGCACCTATGAGAGCTTTCGAAACAAGTCGAAAAGCTTCAAGGAATTATTTTGAAGGGAGAAGTCATGATTAAGTTCAAATTCTACACCCTAGGAAATGTTCAAAACAAGCCGAAAGCTTCAAAGATTTTTTCAAGAATGCATTCAAGATGATTCTTTGAAAAATTTGTACTCAGGAAAAGTTTCGAACGACATCAAGGAAAAATTTCAATTTGTGACATCAAATAAAGCAGAAAATTACATCTAAGTTTTATTCTTGAAAATCTAAGCTCGAGAAGCTGTTATCAAGGAAATAAAAAAAGATTTGTTTTTTTTTTTGGCAATACTTATAGGTGTTGGCATCGTCTTCTTCATGACCGACGATAGTTACAGCGGCTTCTCGATCGTCGGCTTCTCCTCTGGCGGCGGCTTCAAAGATGTCGGCCGCCGTAATACACGGTGAGCAGCCAGTGGGGATAATGGCTGTCGAGGAGAATGATCTCCTCGACAACCAATAAGCGATTGGCTGACTTCTTTAGTGCTGTCGATGACTTCGGCTTCAACAGCTACGACTTCGGCTAGATGCTCAACAACGACGAATGATTGATGCGCAACAACGGTGACAAACGGTGGAGGAGCAGCGGCGGTTCGATCGTCATCTTCTCCGGTGATGCCGGCGGCCGGTAGTCTTGGTGACTCGGCGTCATGTAGGATCGATGACGATAGAAGAAGGCGATGAATGTAGGGATGGGCTGAAGAAGAAGTTGAAAAGGTAAAGTAAAGACTTTCCTTTCTCGAATAAGTGGGGTTGTTTATAAAGAAAAAATAAATTCTTTTGGGAAAGAAAGAAATCTATGTTGCTTGGAGGAAGTTGAATGATTATTCTTTGAAAGATGTCATCCTTTAGTGAAGAAAGAACAAAAGTTGGAGTTTAAACATTATGATGGTGGGAACTTTTAGGGAATTATGTTCTTTATTTGATCTGACTTGGCTTGTTCTTGCCGTTGAAACTCCACATTATGGGCTGAAAGCTGGATTTTAGGTTTCATGGTTAGAAATAAGCCTAGAGTAATATTTTGGGGCTTTATTACATACAATATGGCCCACAGGCCACAATGTATCTTGAGTAGTGTTTGCACCCAAATTGAAAATTTGGCACGATCGATAGTGGTTAGGCCTAAGCCCGTACCCATAGATAAAAGTCAAAAAAATGGGGCCTAAGATCGTTGTCTGACAATAAAGAAGTCCGGGGTATTTATGAAAATTTTAGAATTTTTTAGGTAAGCAGAAGCATTATCGGAGGTGGCGGAGAAGTAGGCAATTTTATGTTGATGTGGAATGATGGAAGGAATGAAGTCTCTCCCATGATGGAGACTTGAAAGAATTCTTAAGAAGCAAGACTACACAATGGAGACATGAAGGAGTTATTGAGGAACAAGCTCCCTATGGAAGACATAATGATTACTTAGAGAAGGATGGAAATGGAGAAATATAAACTTGGGCCTTGATCTTCTATGTACATAAAAGGAAGAAGGATGAAGCAAGGACAACCCGATCAATTGACCCGATTAACTAGCTTGACTGACCAACCTGACGGTCAGTCAGTGATGTTGAGATGTTGTTAATAAGAAAATCCTAGCTTCCAACGAAGCTTTCGGCGATTTAAATTCTAATTATAGCCAAGTTTAAACCCAGAATTTCAGCGGTGTTATTTCACTTTTAAGTGAAATCCAATATTTTCTAGCAATTTAAACATTATGGTTTAAGTTCTATTCAAGTTTACCAAGTTTTCAAGCCTGATATTGTTTTCTGATCGAATCCAATATTTACTTAAATAGTTTCAACGTGCAGTTTGCAAGTATTATTCAAATCTATCAACTTTTAGCACCTTGTTATTTCATTCGTTCCTAAGGAAATCTAACACTTTTCTTCATGATTAATTCCTGCAGTTTCCATTCATACGTTTGCACTTTGATTATGGGAAACGCCAGGGAACGAGGGAACCTACATAGCAGATTAGAAGTTTGATCTTGCAAGTCATTCCAATTTGGAAACACTTTAATGTAATTTCTATGGCCCACACACTTGTATTTTGTATGTTTCGTGTGAGATTAAAAAATCACCACAATAGTAGGCTTATCTCTTTATCATATATTCCTCGCAAGAAAAATACAACTAAGCATGTAGCCTTGTGGTAGAGCATTTGCATGTTGAATGCTAAGTCTTGGGTTCAATACCCTTCCTTTATAATAAGGATTTTCTTCAATAAACTAACAAACCACTTAATATGTTTGGGTTTTAAACCTTTTCTTGTGAAAGGATTTTTTTTTGTTTGTAATGTCAAGCAAATCTTTTTATAAAGGAAATAAAGGAAAAACTTCCTTTATTTTTATGAAGAAAAAGAGTCTTTTTCTTTTTATCTTTTTTTGTTTTTGTTTTTTTTTGTGTGATGTCAAACAATTTTTTTTAAAGGAAATAAAGGAACAACTTCCTTTTTTTCTCGAAAAATAAGAGTCTTTTTTTTTATCATTTTCTTATTTGTAATGTCATAACAATTGTTTTCAAATGAAATAAAGGAGCAACATTTTTCTTTTTTTTTTTTTGAGAAGAAAAAGAGTATTTTTCTTTTCTATTTTTTTTAACCAAAAGGCCAATTATTTTTATTTTATTTTATTTTTTTTTCCGGTGTCTTTTTCTTTTCTGGCTAACTTTGTCGGTGAACCAGCCTTGTTGATTCGGATTTTTTTCCCTTTCTTGTTTTTCCCCTTCTCCTTAATATGTTCTAAGATATTTAAGAAACTCTATTAAACTTGTAACCAAAGCTTTGTTAAGGAAACAAACAATACACAATCAGACAATGCTGACATTATGGAATGAAAGGAAAGAAAAAAGACACGAAAAAGATAAGAAGATTAATGAAAATGTTAGTCTTGTGAGAGTCTAATCTCCTTAAGCGACCGCCGTCTCTTCCTAGTACTTAGAGACTATTGGAGCGATTATCTGTCTTTTAGAATTAAATAGAAAAACAAATGCTTACTACAACACATAGTATTACTTAATGGCCGAAACTATATTAGAACCTATCATTGTACCCGACAAACGCTCGAACACATAACTCACTTGATCGACCTTTACTCACATAGGCGAGAATAGGATTCAATCTTGAACAAGAAGGCCTCTCATTTCATAGAGGAACAATAGTGTCAGTCATTAGATTTTTCCACTAGAATGAATGTCATTTCATTCCTTTGGAATGAATGTTATTGATGTTTTTCAACAATATTATCTAAAACTAAAAATTAAAATAATCGAATACAAATTAAACTACAACGTCTAAATAGTATCCAAATAAATAAATAAGTTTAAAATTCCAAATTCTTAATAGCGTCAAACCTCTCATCTTAACCATCCTCTTTACTGATCTAAATGTACTTGAAAATTTGTCGACAAATAGAGATGAGCTCGATACCCGATAAAGTAACATTGAGTATGGATGAAATATTTTTAATTATGCTTTCCAAATGGAGATATAGTTAATGTCAACATTTACTATTCATATACCAAATCGATTTACAAATAATACAAATCAAATCCCTCAAAAGACATTTGTTATCGATTTTCAAATAACAAATCATGCCTAATTTAGTGGGACATAAATAATAGATCGATAGTTGTTGATTATTGAGTTTTACCCATTAGAAATGGTTGTAATGTCAGCCCCATTATAAATTGTTGGCGAGGGCCATTGTAATCGAATTATTATAAGCGGTTTATGAGAGGGATAATGTGACACCTATCCGGGGTCCCGTGACAACCGTCGACCTACTTCGAAGCAATTAGGTGTTGGATAACTCGATGCCACACCATCATGTCCCATTTATTAGGATACCATAATTAACAAAAAAATCGGACATAACCAGTCTCCTGCAATACGGAAGCTTTATCGAAATACAACTATGTGATATGTTTTACAAGTTTGATTATACACTCTTATACAAAATGATATATTAAAATTGATTGTTCTAATATACATATAAAAAAATATGGTCCAAAGCCACATTCGGCTTTCTTCATATATGTGGTCCCGATTGAGTTCAGTCACACACACGACCTGTGCACGAAAAGGGGGTCCCATGACAAGGGGTTAGCAAAACCCAGTGTGATAATCTCCCTCTGAGGTTACTCCCCTTTAGTGGTCATACAATGATCAAACCCCGACCCATACACATCGAGAGTAAGTATGCACATGAATGTGGTATGTCATGCATGGAATGTCTTCATGCACATATCGAAGTCACTCAGGCTCCCTCACACATACTATGCCAAGTGTTGACAACTATCAGTAGTACCCGATGGCACACATATCTAGAGCGCTACCGGCTCACCGGTACTTGTCTGAAGTGCCAGTGGGCGGTAATCTGAGGTTAATCAGAGACTCCTCTCACACCGACTGAGCCTATGTGATTACCGTGCGTCTTATTTTGAGCAATATAACTTTTCGGATTACATCGTAGGCCTCTTACACATGTTCTAGGCTTTGCACATGAGGGGATTAACGGCCCCCTTCTTGCTCCGCCCAACACACATTAATTATATTTTAATTTATGCTTTGAACCATGAGTCATTTATTAGACGTAATCCAAAGTATATATGAGCTCACTACCCCTTCTGACCTTGATGTGGATGACCATACCCGTACACACACCCGATATCTTTGATGTCCCCAATACATATCTGATAGTATGCCATAGTATACATGTCTCATTTCCAATTATCAAAGCAATGACACACAAACAATGTATTTTACAATTCAACATGTATTCCATACTCAGTGATTAGCACACTTAGTGCAACAGTAATTTTTAGAAATACGTGAGCATAACATGCCATTCACGAGATATGGTTTGGGTCGACTCAAAGATATTTCCATAGAGTTTAGAGCGTGCAGATCGGGTCGGACCCGAGAAAAGTATGGTCGATCGAGTTGGAGGCCTCACATGAATTGTCAAACCCGAGAGCGGGACGGACTTTCACTGCTTAGGATGGACCCGGTAGGATGAGAGCTGTGGACAAGCCTAGGTTGGAGCCGAGCCTAGCTAGGCAGAGCCTAGTCGAGCAGACCTAGCCCAGACAAACCTAGTTGAATGGAGCTAGCACAACCAGACCTAGTCGAGACCGAACTAACGAGACGAACCTAGCCGAGACACTGGCCAGGACACGCTTCATGAGAAAAACCTAACGACACACTGGCAGAAAAACCTAGCGGGACACACCTGTTTGGACAAACCTAATGAGACCGAGACCTAGCCAGGACAAACCTAATGGAGGAAAAACCTGGCCGGACCCAGACCTGGTCGGACAAGCCTGGCAGAGACCTACTAGAGACTGGTCGGAGAGACTGGCCCAGACAACTTAGTCGGACCAGACTTTCCCGATTTAGTCGTTCCAAGTAAATGAGACCATAACTTGGGCTATAAGTCGTTGGGTAATTCAAAAGCTAACAATAAGTTCAGCGGTTGGCTACAATTTACCTGAAGGACCACAGCCAAATTCCCTTTTTTTCCCACCCAAAAATAGTCTAAGTCAAATTGTCATGGGGATCAAAATAGAGTAGCTTCCGTAGTTAAATGCGATAAACACCCCCTTGGTAAGGTAGAAAATAACCAAAGTAGGAGAAGACCTACCTCTTGAAGCGTAGAAGTTGCTCTAGGAAGTCAGAGTGGACCTTCTAAACCAAAACCCTTGATTTTCGAACTCTTCACTTGAATCTCGGTGAAATCGTGTTTTGGTACCAGTAATAACAATTGTCGAGCAGATGATCTTTAGTTCTTGGCACGATGAAAACCGACCCACCAATCTCCGTAGATCGTAGAGAGAAGTTGGAGCTTCTCTCTCATCTTTCTCTCTTCTCTTCTTTCTTTTTTTCACCAATTCCCTTTTCCACCAGGGTGTTTGATCGAAGTCAGTGGTATGTGCACTCATCTTGCCACGTGTGCTCTCTGATGGCTATCTTGGTTCCTTTATCACCTTATCCATAACTTTGGATTTCCTTCCTATCAAGTGGTGACACATGTCATAGGCCCCACTTAGTCTCTTGTTTGACTTGCCCTCATTTGACTGACTCAATGTGGCGGCTCGACACGTGTAAGCGTGAAATTTCGTAGTCTGAGTCGTGAAATTAAACAGGTATTTAGATTTTGTGAGGTGATTAAACGGTGAGTCCAGGCTGTCATCTGAGATTTAGAAAATTTCAGATTTTCCAACTCAAATTACGGTTTTACCCTTTTTCAGAAAATTTAATTTTCTCGGGTTTTACAAATAATGTCAATTATCACAATCCATTGACGAAGCCATAAACCACAGTACTCAAACACTTTCTTTTCTTAATTAAAAAATATAACACAGGCACATATATCGTCCATATCGGAACTCGAATCTAGGACCCCTCTCTTACCTATGCCTTGCCTTTTTTAAAGATTGAACACTTTACTATATAAGCTAGACATGATGTGTATATATTTTCATGCAAAAAATCATTATGTTCCATGGGCGTCGAGGAACATGGAATTTTAATAAACCAAAATGATATAAAATAGCAGAAACTTTTTCATCATTTAATTAGATGATATAAAAATACAAATATTTTCTTTTGCAAAATTTGTTTCTTTTGTTTGACGCATGACAGAATGATCACAATGTAGACACTTTTAAATAAGTAATTAAAAGCAAATATATATATATATATATATATATATATATATATATATATATATATATATATATATATATATATATATATATATATATATGTAAAAACTAAAATATCATTATTTTCTTCAGTAAATGGAAAACGGAAGTCGAACCAAAGGCGGCCCGACCATGATGAAGTGAATCGGTTTTGCAGCATATCCATAATCACGAAGAGATGGCATGCACTCGACTTCTAGTATCTTGGTTTTGTTTCGTCAGCGGTGAAACCAGCTAACTTTAGGAAGCGGAGACAAATGGATTAGGAGCATCTTCAAACTTCGGCGCCTTGTAGTACTCTCATCGATGTCATTTGTTGCTGCTTTCGACACCGTAATTACTATACATATCAACAATTAATCTTCAAAATCATCTTCATAGATAGATGGCTTTAAATCTAATCCCTTCTTTCGAGGAATAGTTGTCACAATGTACTAGCACATGGTGTCGATGGTGTTATCGCACTAACTGGATGGTAATCAATTCTAATCCGTAACTACTACCGGAGCCGCCTCCAGAGAAGTCTTACAGAAGCTGTAAGCGTAACACTAATCCTTAGGGAGGGCAAGGAAAGATCATCATGATTATGAAAAAGAAGAGGACAAGGAGAAATCAAATATTAATTGGAGGAAAACTTCATTCTTATATATTCCTTTTTCCTTACTTGTTAGAGTTTTTCACATTGCATATATATATATATATATATATATATATATATTCATTTAAAAAGAAATAAAAATAATGAATATATTCAAAATCCCTCAAAATGGTGCCTTGAGTTTGACTCTCTCATATTCAATATTAACAATTTTAGCGACACTTGCAATGGTCGATCTGTTGATGTTCTTTGCTTGTGTAAAAGGGTGATTGTGGATATTGACCAAAGCTTTAAGAGTCATTAGCCTGCTGACAGGTATCTTATGTGGGCTTCTTGTTCTCATCAATCACTTTGTATACGGGGGCTCTTTTCACACGAGGACAAACAAGGACGCCATGACAACCTCTCTCTTTGCATACAAATCGGTTTCTTAGCTCTGTTGGCTGTTCAATAGCTTTGTACCTAGTTTATTTGTCTCACTAAGAAAGCCTCATTATATTGTCTCGGTATATATTTATGTAATCTCTTCTGAATTCTGCCCATTCAAATCTTTTTATTTTTATTTTTGCAGTAATCTAGGTTTTACTACAGCATACACTAGAAAAAGGGGTTTGTTCGGGTCCTGTTTTTTTCTTGAGAACAGTTTTTGAAAACATAGAACAATATTTTGGTTTTTCTTAAAAACTATTCTTGTACTCTGAATTTAGTGTTCCATGTTTTTTAAAACAAAAAAAAGTGGAACCAAACGTGTTCTCCCTTTTCATTGTTCTCCTTGTTTTGAAGCAGAGCTTGAGTTTAAACGAGGCCCGAACAAGTCAGAGTATTTTGAACTTGTGGCACCTTCTCTTTAAGTGACGTGAGCTTTCATGACTTGTGGCCATTCTTATCCCTTAGAAGGGATATCGACATATACATTTTCATTTACTAAGGGCAAATTCTACATTGTGAATGTTGGTGTTCTTCAAGTATGAACTCAAATCCTAAAAGAAAGCGTAAGAACATGAACGAGAATGAAGCTGATTCTACTCTTTCTAAGAATTCACATCCATAAAAGCCTAACTTCTTCTTGGTTCTGAATGCTCTCTCGAAAACAAAAATCACAGTATCTCTGTTTTGGGCGAAATCTTTGTCTTCTCTACGGCCAGCTCCCTTTTATATCATAGATTTTATACAATCTAAACAAGTAACTAACAAACTACAAACTGACCCCTTTAATCTTGGGTTGGAACTAACCACCGACTGATAACCGGATATGAGCCCGACCTCACATCTCTCCACCTTGGTTCATACATGGTTTTGTCTTCTGCTAGCTGCAACCAACCCTTGGAGCCATACCTATCAATCTCACATAGTGCTGAAACTCAGCATTACTAATGAAGAAAGACTTGAGTCTTTGTATATTATAAACTATAAATTACAGTATAAGGATGAAGGCCTTATATAGGCTAGGCTACCTGAAAGCCTAAGAAGGAAAATATACAATTGCCATTTACATGCTAGAACTTGCCATATAGTGCACTTATATATTAATCTAACATCCCCCTCGAGCTCATGGTGGTTTAAGAGAAACCATTACGAGTTTGGAAGTTAAACTTGAAAAGTTCCATGGAGGAAGGGGTTTGGTGAGATCTCCGGTAGCGATCACGAGAGAAGCAATTTGAGAGTGTGAGTGTTCTACTACAGATCGGATGATGATGAATGAAATGACAATCAATCTCAATATGTTTGAAATGCGTTCATAGAAGACACATCATTATGAGCAATTTGAATAGCACCGATTATCACGGTGAAGTTTAGTTGCGATGGAGCGGTCGACACCGAGATCTGTAATGGCTAAAGCGTAACCAAATAAGTTTAGTTGTAGTAGCTACTAGTGCTCTATATTATGATTTAGTCTTCAGAACAAGCAATGACATTTGTTTCTTGCTTCTCGAATAAGAGATTCACGAAGAAAAGTATCCACATAGTAGATCGGCGATCGGTGAGATCACACACTTGATCGCATGTCTGAATATGCACGAAGAGTTAATGAAGAATGGGAAGAAAAATGAAACCATCAATATGGTGCCTTTAGGATATCGAAGAATCCACGAGCAGCGGCACCGTGAGAGATCCCAAGGGCAGCCATAAACTAGCGACTACATGAGGCTTGCATAGGAAAGGGCGAGTGACGGTGAGATAGATTAGACTCAACCAGGTAATGCGTAGAGAGTAAGAATTAGATGAGTGGTTCGCCCGCATCCTTGAGAATTGAGGCGATAGTTATGCTTTCCCGATAGGTGTGTTGACTATCTTGCTATCGGTGATACTTGCTCGAAATCCATGTCGAGTATATTTGGCTGGTAAGATAACCATCTGCCGAGAGAACTTCTGAACCCGAAAAAGTAATTAAGAGGGTACCGAGATCTTTCATTTCAAATTGACGACGAAGAAAGGGCTTTAGATCCTGAATACCCTGCATATCATCACCTGTAATAATCATATCATCAACATACAAGAGGAGAATAGTAATACCATGATCAGACCGTCTCGGAAAAAGAGTTGTATCAAAAGAATTGCTTGAAAAACCATGATGAGAGATAGTAGAACTGAACTTTGCAAACCATGCTCAAGGAGCTTGTTTAAGACCATAAAGTGTCCGCCGTAGTCGACATACTTTGTGAGGGAATCCCGAAGGATGAGAGTAACTAGGAGGAAGCTTCATGGGCTTCCTCTAAGAGTTCACCATTAAGAAAATTTTGACATCCATCGAAAAATTGTACATTTGTGACATACAGCCCGGCAAATAAAGTCATGCGAAGAAAGTCGAGCCACGGGAGCAAGAAGTCTCCTCATAATCAATCACATACTCTGAGTAAAACCCTTAACAAAGGTGAACCTTGTGATAACAATGCCATCAGATGTGATCTGATCCCATAAACCCATTTACAACCTATATGATTTTCCAAAGGGGAGATCAACTTGAATCCCATGTTCTGATCATATCACAATTATATCAGCTCTTCTTTCTTAACTGCGCCGCAAAGGGTTAGAGGAAGCCTCACAAAAAGTTTGAGGTTCCTGGAGAGAGGTAAGAGCAAAAAAGCAATGGAAGTCACGAGAAAGATGAGAAGTACTTACATAGATGGGACGGTAGTGCATGGGAGTTAGAAGAGACAGCGGGATCCACGGCTAGAAGCGATGTAGGTCATTTGTCGATGATCGATGTGGAAATATCTCTTCGAGAAGAAGTATCCTTAAATAGGAGGGGACTCATAAACGAGGGTGGGTGGGCGCTCGAGACATAGAAGTGGGAGACTCCCTACATCGGGAAAAAGATCGGGAAGAGGATCGATAGAGGAATAGAAGCAGGGAACATGAGGTAGTTGGTAAAATATTTTGTGTTCCCAAAGACCACATCTTAGAAACACGAAAGACGTTTGCTAATGGGATCATAACACACATAACCTTTTGACCAATTCCATACCGAAAACTAACCTGGCAAAATGGCTAGGTTTCTGTTATCTGGAAGAGAACCAACTGGACACATCCAGACTCTAGTGATTGTCATGGGAGGAAGAACCAAACGAGATCATAAGGAGTTTGATTCTAAACAATGGGAGAAGGACAGATTGATGGTGTAAACGGTAGTGAAGCGACTTCCCCAAGCGGAGTAGGAGTAAGAAGCGGCTATAATGGTGCAGACAACATCAGAATATGGCAGTTTGAGCTCTCGGCTTGACCCGTTTCTTCGAAGTTCCGGCCTGAAGATAGGAGTACAATAGCGAATTGATGTAGAATAGGAGTAAATTCATGGGATTTATATATTCTTGGGCATTATCAAATATGAAAACTTTGATAGTTTTAGAAAGCGTGTTTCAATCATTTTGGTAAAGTCGCGATATATTTGAGAGAAAACCAGGCGATTTTTGAAGAGATAAATCGAAGTATATACGGAAAAATCATCCCACAAAATAACAAAATAATGACCCACCACAACAGTAGTAATGGGAGAGGGACCCGGCCCACATCATGAATAAGAATCAAAGGAAGGCGTGATAATAGAGTTACCAAGATGAGAGACATGCATAACCAAGGTGAGAATGCCATAAAGCAAGAGAGGAGGTGCTCTGTCACTTGGTTTCGTAATACTTCTATTCCATCCATTATTGATGAGTTTGGCAACATTGATCTGCCAAAGAAGTTTGGGACTTACATGTTACTTGGTATCTTGGGTGAGTGATTTCATAACTTCAAGCTCACCACCCTTGAAACTATCGGTCGTCGAGGAATTAGGTGAGAGCGGATTCTTGTATATCACCAATTAGTGAAATCCATTTGGGGATCAAGTAATTGCTTTTGGTCAGTTCTCTCTAGTACAACGACACCAAATTGGTTTATGCTCACTAGTGAATAAGGACTCTTTGAGTTTAAATGGGGCTTCATGATGAGTTTGAATAGGCCAGAAGTCATATTCGTCGAATCACTGGCTAAGCGGTCTACCATGTAGCTCTTCATGGGTTAGTTGATGATGAGACCGTCTTGGTGATCCCATTTTATCTAGACCATGGTTCTTGCTACTCGGCCCGGTAATTCATGGACTACTTCTCTTGTTTTCCCTACGCTAGTTCATCTACTATGTTTCAATAAGGGAATAATGTGAACAACATATATGATAAGAAGTCTCTTCTTATCTATAGTTTATGGAAACGAGGTCATTCTGTTGAAACACATTACACTCGTCAAACATTCTTGAAAACAACTCTTGCTTTGACCCGATCTGAGATTATCGGTTATGGACTCTCAAGGGTGGGACTTGAAATTTGGCGTGTGTGGCGTGCCTGGGTTGATGGCGCGTGAAGTGCATGGCGCATGGATCTAACGTGGTGCGGTGCGGGCGAGTCGTGGGACATACGGGACTTCGGGCGTGACGGCGTGAGCTTTTAGCGACCTACGCAGTGTGATGGTCTCGACAAGATCTACCTCTGAGATGATTACATAACCCCGAGTTTTAGGTTGTCGAAGGTAAGAAATAAGGAGCAAACGGTGGTGTTAAGTCGGAAAAAATGAGCTATCTGATATGGTGGTAATGCCTGGAAGCTAGTAGGTCTGTTGGAAAATTTAAGAACTTGCTCACGATACCATGAAGAAAGACTTGAGTCTTTGTATATTATAAGCGTAAATTACATGTGTACATGATGGGCCTTATATAGAGCTATTTCTTGCAAACCTAAGAAGGAAAATATACAATTTCCATATACAATAATAAAACTTGCCATATAATTAACTTGCCATATAATGTCCCAACAAGTAAGAACCTTAGTCATGATATCTTTAGGGTTATCTTCTCGGGTATTTTCTATTGTCGAAAGTACCTTCTTGATAACCTCTGACGAGTGAAGTTTAATATCAATATGCTTAGATGGATTCATGGTAGGAGGGATTCTTCATAAGAAAAATTGCGCCGATTATCACAATACAAGTGACTTTGGAATTTGGAAATTTTAAGTTTTCCTACCAACCCTTTATTTGAGGCCTCCTTCATGCCTTGATTCTTTGCCATGTATTGTTCGGCTTCAATGGTTGAAGTGCCACCTGCATGTTGAAGGCATGCTCTCCATCTTAGTTCCTCGAGCGCGAAGGGCTGTCTAGAAACTCGATTTTAAATTGTGCAAGCATCCTCCATAGTAAGCATCCACATAGCCAGATATAGGTGACTAAAATTCCCTTCCATAATGTAGTCTCAATTGAAGTGTACCAAAGTCATAACTCATCAGCCGTTTTGATGCATGCCAATGCTCCTTTTTCGAGTCTCCGATATACATACTCACCAAACTTCTTGCATATCTGAATGGGAGGTTGCAAATCATGGCGTACATGACACTACCTACTAGATTTGCATATGGTATTTTCTTTATATCCATCATTTCTTGATGTTAAATACGAACCAAGAGAGCTTAAGCGACGGAGATGAAAGTGGTGTTGCCTCGACCTTCAAATAATCAAGTCAAACATTCAGGGACCTTCTTTAGGTAAGGCTTGTTGGCAAAAACAAATCATAAAACCCATTTACGAATATATCTATTCCAAAAAATTCTTGATCTTTGAACTGGGTCTTTCATCTAAAATTCCTCATGTAATTCTATCTTGATTGTTCAATCTTTCTTTGCATGCTCTATCAGGATATCATCCACATATAGTAGTAAGTAGTGAAGTTGCCACCCTTGACGCTTCATGGTAGTAACCACGTGTGTCATATTGGCTGGCAGAAACCCGATTTTCACCGCAGATGAATAAAATCTTTTATTCCATTTCTAGGTGATTGTTTGAGCCATAAGATCTTTGCAGCAAACACACTTGATTCTCCTTTCCATTGTGAAACCCTTGAGGCTGCTTCATGTAGATAACCTCTTCTAGGTTCCCATGTAAGAAAGCATGTCTTACATCCATTTGTTTAAGCTCAAGGTCATTTTCATAAACTAATGAGAGCGACACACGAATGGAAGTTTGCTTTACTATAGGTGCAAAGATTTCATTGTAATCTACCCCTTTCTGTTGAGTGAAACCTCTAGCAACTAACCTTGCTTTGATTTTGGTTGACGTACTTCCTAACACTATCCATTTGCATTCTATAAGCTTATGGTTAGGAGATTTTTCAACCAATATCTAAGTTTGATTCTTATGGAGTGACTGCATTTCTTCTTGCATGGTTGTATCCCACTCCTTTCTAAAGGGGGTGCTCATAGCTTCCTCATAGGTAGCAGGTTTTCCCATGTCATAATTTTCCTCGACGAAGGCATACTTAATAATATCAACTTAAATATATCTTTGAATTGGCCTCACATTTCTTATTTCGCGTCTCTTGTTGGTTGATAATATGTTAAGGAGTGAGGTCTTTCTTCTTGTTAGTTCATCTTCATCTTCCTCTTAGCATATTAGAGGTGTTAATTTGGAGTCATTTCAAGTGGCTCCACCTCGGTTATAACATCCTTTAAACCTCACATCTTTCTTTAGTCTTTGGTAGAGGATCATTGAGTAGTGCTAGAGGCATGTCCTTTATAGCTAAATATCAATCCTTCACTGATTTGAACTTCGGGCTAATGAATGAAGTTCATCCCACCTATGTCCTCCTCTGTACTCTCCCCTGATTAAGGCCTCAATGATGGGAAGGACACTCGGACGTTGAGAGGGAAAGAATACTTCTTCCAAAATGCATCGGTCTGAGCCTCTCCTAAGAGGCTTGAGCCATGTTATAACCCCGTCGACGTTGACGTGAGTTTGAATGTCCTCGGAACCAAAAGAGGCTGATTCCTGTCTAGCCCAATCATAAGTAGGTGGGATTATTTACTATCCACCTTCGGCACCTCGGCGCCATCCTCACTATCTGAGATGAAAAATTTGAGCCATTTAGAGATTCGCTCATCTAGGCAAAAGTGACAACCAATATGAGAACAAAAAGAAGTCTCTCCCTCTCTTTCTCTTTAAAAAAAAAAACTCCAAAAGGTGAGCACAAAGAATAGGAGACATCGACATACTCTCTGGACTAATACACGGAGGCTAAAGGCAGGATAAAACCTCTCCCAAAGGAAAAAGCATAGAAAATAGAAGATGACTGGTAGAAAACCAGAAGACCAAACTCAAAAGACAACGAGGGTAGAAAAGAACAAAAAGATGGGAAGAAAGAAACTTTGAAAATTAGAGTGTACCTTTAGAGTAATACTGCACAGAGAATAGGTAGCAGGAGCTCCAACAGTCATTGAAGGAACCACCAATGATGACGGCTTGCTAAAGAAGTCAAGTGCTATGAGAGCAAGAGAATAATGAGGAAAAAATTCGAAGCAGCAATCAAGAAAGCTTAAAAGGAAAATGTGAGGGGAATTTAAACCCTAAAAATACCATCATTGTTAGCGGGAGATTCAAAAAATGCATTAAATGCTCCAATCGTACCCGATAGTAGTAAAATCTTAGCTCAGCAGATTCTTTATATGTATGGGCCGAAGGCATGGGATTACCTCTGTGATCATGACTAGTAGCGCATAGAGCCACAGAGCAACATAGCACATTTGGCTGCATTGACACTAGGGGGGTTAGTAGAAAGAGATAAGTCTAGTCCCCATGATACACTTTGCCTGAAACTGCTGACTAAGAGTCAGGGCCTTGAGTATCGACTGACACTTGTCACTCTTACACATCGAGCACCTTCATGAGGCGTTCCACCTTGCTCTCACATTGCCCAGGAGCATGCCAAGGTAGAGCTCGGACTAAAGCAACTAGCCCATCACACAGCCCTAGTCGGATAAAGTTGTGGAGGCCCGAGGCCATCAGCGAAGATCTGAAGCTTAGTCCCTAGCCATGTGACGTGGGTGGGGGGGACACGTGAACATCACGAACTTTCATGTCGTGCCTTCCACTATCCTCATCCTACAGCGTCCATCATCATAGTGGATCGAGAACCTTGATTGTAGGAGGCCACATTCATATAGTAGGGTATAAATTGATAAATTTGTAACCACTAAAAGATATATACAATTCTTACAATTAGATATATCTGATTAATGGGTAGTCTTGGACACCGGGTTTGAGACACAAAATTTGTTGTTGAATGTCAAATGTTGTCTAAAATTATTTTATGAATAATGTATTCACACAAATTTCTTATCAAAAAATATAATTGGCGACAAAATTGTATTTTGTCTCTAGAATTATTAGTGTATATTGAGACAATTTTAAATTTTGTTGCTAATA